>SNQJ01S0068179.1:5867-21090 GCA_010110895.2 Picea sitchensis | reverse complement strand
CCAAACTCACAAAGAAGATATGATTCCACAATGGGGAATCTTACTTTACTTATATTAGACTTGTCATATCAACTGAAGTGTCTATTGACTCAACAGGGATGACCTCTCTAAGTCACAATATAATAATAATAATAATTATTATTAATATTATCCATATTAATTATCTTTTACATTTATTATTAGTCACATTAAGGTGGGGCCGACCTGTACCCTTTACATAACAATTAGGGTTACAAGAATGTTTGACTCTTGAACAATATATAGCAAAGGATTTGATACACCCACTAGTGCTCATCCACTAGGGACACATCCATAGGTATGTCATAGCTCTGATTCACTGCATTACACAGAAGAACCAAATATTCACACATTCACCTGTGCTCGTCCATAGGCACGTCCACTCTACATATCTTCTTTCTCATTGCCTCACATAGGAGAATCATCTGGAGTCTTCTTGTCAACTCTATTGCTCAGAGGAGGCTAATACATCATCTTCATTTTTGTTCACATGACGATGCACCCAACACTTTTGGATTTCACAAGTTCACCTTGTGCTCGGCTATAGGCACGTCTATCTCAACAGATCGCCCTTTCCCACTGGATAATCATCTAGATTTCTTCTCAACTCTCTGAATGGAGAAGGTCATATCTACATTCCTAGATCTGTCTCAGGCATGAACCACGTACCCTTCTTAGGGGCTTTCTCTTAGGTTTGTAAGCTGAGAGAAAGACTTACATAGCTGCAATGATCCAAACCTCACAGGTTTGTAAGCTGGAGAATGTCTCACGTAACTGCAATTATCAACACCACCCTTGCTTCTTTGCATGATATTAATGCTAGTCAACAAATATTTATTATTTATCATTTAAATGATTAGTTGGAAGAAAAGGATGATTCCATCCATAATTTGTGTTGCATCAATATGAATATTGTCGAAGAAATAAATTAAAAGGTACTAGTGATAAATTAAGAGAGGGGGTTTGAAACATCCCTTGTTATTTTGACAGAGATTCTAGTCGTATTTCTTGTATTTTGAAGAAGTATAAAGAACAAGTTACATGAATATGTGTGTTAATAATACAGAATTAGAAAATTTAAACATTTCCTATAAAAAACTCACTAATGAAGTAGGAAAGAAGGAAGAGACACTTGACACCTTGCAAAAGGATATTTACTCTTCTTTTCATATTACTTTCTCTCATGCACTATTAGCTAATCATGAATAATATTCCCTTGAGTTTGAGAAGAAAACTAAAGTTTTCATTTCTATATTACGTCATAAGATGAGATATATAAGTGGTGGGATTGGTGAGAATGATTAAGGAACTATTAGTCATATTGGGTATGAGCTAAGCCTATTTGTGAGGGAAAGGCTTGAAAATTTCGAAGCTTCATTACAAAATGCAAGTCATATTTCTACCACTAACTTGCACAGACCAACCCTTGCACAATTAGTTGATTTTGCCATTTATTATATCACGGAGTTTGAGTCTGACACTTTAGATGATTATTTTAGATGATTATTCTACCATTGATTCATAGTAACCAAACCATAAACCGTTTTTTAGAAAGAACTGCTTGCTACACCTTTTGTTCAACCAACATCATATTATTCAACATCTACATCTCAATTGTATCAACCTCTAATCATTGTGATCAAAGGAATTGATCCATATATAGGAATTCCTATTGGTATGTTAGAAACTCTTCATACAAGTCTTTAGAGAAGATGCATAAAAGGAAAAACCTTGGATTGGTACTGATTATGAGGCCTTACTATGGTTGGAGCAATGATTGTTCATTACAACATCTAAGCACTTGTTTGATGAATTCATATCCACTTGTTTTATCCATAGCACAACATCTCACAACTCATTTCTTATTTTGATTGAATTGTAATAACAGAAATAGTCTTTGTTGAATGTTTTTTGATGATAACATTTGGTTATTTCTTTTCTAGCATGTGGTGCATGATGAGACTACCATCTTCTTGCATGTGGACTTTGTAGTAGTAGTGGGTATTTTGACCATCATGAGCTTATGGTCAATGTATTGGTTTGAGTGATTGGAGCATTCTTGTTGATCTTTGACATTTATCTACAACTTCATCTAATAACTCTTAGCTTTAGCATGCTTCTTTGCCATCTACTATATATAATTTTCTTTGACAACATGGAAGGAGTTTGGTTTCCCGCTCTGATTGTTCATGTTTTCTTAACTAATTTTTGAAAAGGATAGTGTGAAGGTGTTTTGGAGGTGATGGATTCCATTAATAGCTTATTTTCACCTCGTTAGGGTTAGGTTGTAGTAGTCATTGTTGGTAAATTTTTGTATCACTACCTAAGTGAAAATTAAAGGGGGTTGTTGGGATGCAATTTTTACTTCATCAAATTCATCAAATTTCTTTTGTCAAATTTACTTATTTGTGTCCCCAAGTAAATTTCAAGGGGTTATGTTGGAATATTTAACGTAATATTTACTTGTGGTGTTAGTCGTTATAACCCACGTTAGTTATAACCAATTCCAATAAATATAATCAGAACTTGCGATGTGGGAAAAAACTTGTGATGTGGAAAAAAAAAATAGAAGTAGAGTCCAAATACACGTGAGTAAGCCTGCTACACAAAATTGAATGTTGTGGGAGATGGATAATAAGTTGTGGGATCTGAATACACAACATTGAGTGCTACAATAACTGGATAATAGGTCATCCAATCCTACAAGTTATTATCCACCTACCACAACATTCAATACTGCATAGCAGGCTAGATATTGGTCTGTTGAATCTACACAAGTATGAACCCAAATAGAAGGTCTGCCAATGTCAATGAGTTCGTCAATATCCAACCAATAACAAGCATCACAGAGTACAAGCTGGCAAGAACAAAAATAAAATGGAAGAATGTATATGAACAAGGATTGTCGTTGTAAAAAGGTTCGGAGGGATTATATATGCAATGATTACTGAGATGAATCTAAGCAGAGCCTCTTAATCAGAAGCATTGTTGAGATGAGGATGTCAACTATTAAAATCTATAAAACACAAAAGGATTAACCAGGAAAATAATTGAAATATGTAAAACATAAAAGGATTAACGAGGAAAATAAAATAAGAGAACAAAAATATGTCATGATATATTAAAAAGAAAAGAAAATATAATAATAATAGAAAGATTTTAATAACATTAATACAATTACCACATTGTATCTATTAAAAATTTCCTTCCCTGAGATCTATTAGTAGAGCATAGTGATAGGCTTGATTTGAAGACTAAAGCAGACACCTAGAAAGTGGTGGAAATTTCATGGGATGTTGAGTTTGTTATGTATCCAATGGAACCAGGAGGTTGAGCATGAGAAGCCAGGAAGCCACAATAATCACTTTCGAAAAACTTCTCCACAATTCGTAGCCAAAAGACATGTGATCATAATTCCAATTGAGCAATACAAAGGTATAGGTTCAACCATATATACTTCTTCTCATGAATTTATGCAAATATATCTCCAGTTTGATCACAAACTATAGATAATTGCGTTCTGAGGTAACTGTAAAGAGGTTGGAGGATTTGGAAAATGTTGTAAATGATAGAAGAAAATTTGTGATTAAGGATGTCCTTTGTGATTAAGGAGGGTAGTTGTGAAACATCCTAGCCACACTAGTGGCAGAGATGCAAAATTACAACATCTGATAGAGAACCATAGTGAACATCCCTCAATTCAAAGAACCATGGTGAACATCAAGAGAACACTGTGAGCTATATCTGAAGACCAACTTGTATCTACCCAATTGTTACGAGGAAAAAACTCTCTATCGCTAGGGTAAACCACAACAGATGGAAATGACTGCAGAAATCAACTCTATCCCAAAAACATGCTATATAAACCAATATGCAAGCGAGATAAGAAAGAGGCCTACCTCATCTAGATGTTCGATGAAGTTCATCGTTGAGCACTTTGACCCAAAGCTATATACCTGAAACTAGTTCTCAACAACCAAGCAAAGCAAGCATATGGTGATAATATAAAAGG
Organism: Picea sitchensis; assembly: GCA_010110895.2. Lineage (NCBI taxonomy): Eukaryota > Viridiplantae > Streptophyta > Pinopsida > Pinales > Pinaceae > Picea > Picea sitchensis. The sequence goes on along the minus strand of SNQJ01S0068179.1, from coordinate 17,060 downwards.
TTAGCACATTAGATAGCATAATCCATTAATATACATAACAAATATTCCCATGGATAATAACTCAAATATTTGCAAGATATAAATTGGATGGGAAAGGATTATTTCTATTAATAAATGATCAACATAAGTGGAAATATTACAAACTTCTGTGTCGACACAGTTCGGAACCAAGAAACTAAGTTCCTTCCAGCTGGGCCTCCACCACTTCAATCCTCCACCAAAGGGAAGCTCATAGAAGAGAGACAATGAGGTTCTCAATCAATAATGGAAGAGCTTAGGGGATGAAAAATGTGTTCAAACTTAAAGGACAAAGGGATGCAGACTCAATATGAAGTAAATAATTTTTCCAGAGTTACTTTTCTCTCAAAGTTGACTTCTTTCTCCTCCTTTTTCCATAGCTTGGAATTGGCCCATTTATAGCCTTCAAATGGAACTAAAGGGCTGAGTCAGAATGTTTCCAGTATATGGATGGCCAAGGATCATAGATCTTCTGTCATGACCTGGAAACCCAACATTAATTTTCATTTTTTGGCACAAATCTTGATGTACATGGGTTGTAGTGGTGCAACCTACGTATATGCATGATGTATAGTAGGCAAGGTGCATACATGTGGAAAAATTTATATTTTTAGCTTTGGATTTTACAAACAGGGATGATAAGTCTAGATAGGGGAATGGAAAAAGGGCTTCTGTGAAAGATTGCATAGGGTGAGGAAAATCTTGATATAATATATTCCCCCTAATGTGTGAGGTCAGAGGAGTATCTATGATAGCCGAAATACATTATAAACAACCCAGAAGTGGAGTGATGGGGAACCGGCTGGAAGAACTAGTTGCTCATTACATTCTGCACTGACTTTGCATACATGGCTGCCAATAGAAGTACATTGTAGATCCATGTGAAAATGCCAAACAACTATCCGTGGCCATGAATAGGAAAATAAAAATGTGGTTACATGCCAAAAGTTGTCATAGTCATGAACAAGGCCCAGTAGAACCAGTCTCAAAACCAATTTGAAGATATTTGTATACAATGGAGTATAATTTGATCTCCCATGATCATTGAAGTCATATAGGTACTGGTCCAATGAAAAAGAAGCAACAGCTTAGGAAAGTTGCGGCCACATAGTGATGTCTTCAAGTCTTCTACACAATCTGCCAAGGGTGCAAGTCTACATCATGTGAATAAAGGAGTTGAGGTCAAACACAATGAGACATTGTTTGATTACCGGTCATTGAGGTATACCATTAACAAACACGAGACAACCTACTGATAATGAAAGTAGGTATCAAGGCACCAAGTACATTCTTACAAGTGTGAATAAAGGAGTCGGTGTCGAACACCTGAAGAATCCATCGATCAGGAGACATTGATGTATTCCCAACTGTCGATGGCGAGAGAACCTGCCACTAATGACTGCAAGCCTCAAGGTACTCATAAGATTCTAGGTCTCTTTTCCAGAATAGATGAGATGAAGTCGATGGAAGAAGACCTGCTGAAAGGAGAGCATTAAGGCATCTCTCATCAGTCAGCAGGAGGTACAAAGCAGGAGAATCATGATTTGGTGGAAATCGGATGAAGAACATGTTCACGAGCCAACGACCCTGTGAGTCTTTCGTGTGTGCCAAGTGCAAGCAGTACACAAAAAAGGCCCTATGAATAATAGCCAGTAAGGAAAATTGCTGACAAAGGTGAGGAAACCATCAATAAGGCTAATGGCATCCAAGACACTGCACGAATCCCATTATGTGAATAGATGTCTTTCCATTGAACACAAGGGAAACCACCCAGTCAACAACCAATGATGAAATGTCCACTACTGGTTCAAGGTTACCTACCAACGATTAAAGTAGGACTAGGGTGCATGATAGGACTACAGTATCATGTGACTTTGAGACAAACTGAGGGTAGACTCAATGATGAAACCATGAGATGCAGGAGGCATCAATGATATTCTCCACAGGGACTGGAAGAATAACCAGTAGAGAAGACTCTGTAATGAACTCAACTTCCTAAGGCCATGCTAAACCCAAAATTATGGTGACAAATGGACTCAATAACTTTGTTCTCTATTCAAAGGTGAAACGACTACTGCCAATATAAGATAATACTCCCTTCCGGCCCATATTTTTTTGTTTTTTCATAGACAAATGAATTCTATGATACAGAGGAGGAAACGAGTGTCCCAAGTAAGAAAAACTAGTTCTAGAAGTGGAACATACCTATGCTCAATGTAAGGAGATGCATGTAGGAGATGGAAACTCAGGGGAATGTTCCCTCCTAGGTATAGGGTGTCAAATTGTGAAGGATATGAACAAGGCTCTTCTTGGTTGAGGATGCAAAAAATGCTGAGGAAAATGGTTTATAACGCAAATCGAGAACCGACTAAAGGCTCAATACTGCAAGCAAAGACATGAGATGCAATCAAAACTTAACACCCAAAAATGTCCTTTTTCATGGAATTTAGTCTATGTGGTGTGAAAAGGGATAAACTTGTGCCAAATAGATGTCCTTTCAAATCCAATTTACGAGTGTGAAAGAGACAAATTCACTCGACAATCTTTTCTCTTTTTGAAAATGAGTCGGAAAAAAGCTTAACTAAGACTCACGACCTTTCAAGTCCAATTTAACAAGTGTGAAAAGGACAAATCACTCGGCAATATTTTCATTTTTTAGATGAGTCAGAAAAGATATTAACTCAGACTCGCTTGGGAGATTTTGGGCAGCAAGTCATGGGGGAGGCCAAGGCTCCCGTGCTAAACTTATATGGAATGTCAGCATCTTACAAATAACTAACATAAGCTTGGGAAAACCCAAAGCTCTCCAAGTCGAAGAGGATAAAGCGCTAGCGGAGGTTATGGTCTCCGTGATATATCAGATAATGTCTCTTACTGGAAAAGACATAGGCGGGGGCATCGGATACCCCACAAGGCCATTCCAATCGAAGGGAACTTCCTCACGACTTGGAGGGAGAGTACTCAGGGAGAGAAAAACTCTCTCGTGTTCAGAAGGAGCATTATCAGGGATGCTGACAACATGGTTGAAGGAAGCATCACCCTCCACAAGGGGAGTAGGATTCACCAGAGATTGCATTGGTACTACCACTTATTCATGTCTAGGTTGAAGAGGATGTAGGATAAGAGGGATAGGGGACACATCACTCTCGACAACGGGGGTATGGTCTAGGGAGGATTGCAGCTGTATTACTGTCGTTTCAACCAAAGGAGAAACATGGTGTGGAGAAACCACAGACACTTCAGAACCCAAAGGACCCTTGGGTGAGAACCATGCTTCTGGTATCCTATCCGTAATCGGAGATAAACGAGTAAGGTGATATCCTTTGCAAGTCCTGCAAAGGAATTTAGGCTTACGTCTAAGCTGTCTAGGCTTCTCGATTCCCCTAGTGTCATTCCCAACGGTTGGTGACATGCTCTCAATGTGACTAGTAGAGATGAGAGAGTCATCTCCTACATGATGTGCAAAGGTTGGAGATGCGACACTGATATGACTTGTGACGACTAAAGTGATGCCCCCAGCATGACTAGCAGTGTCTAGGTGCGGGTCGTCAACATTACTCATAGAGGTCGTCGACCCATCTCCAATATGAATGGCAGAGGTTGGTGATGGAGATCCAGTATAACTGGCAGTGACTGGACTAGTGGTTAGTTGTGGCATTTGATACCAAGGTCTAGGGAAAGATTGGATTTAAAACATTGCAGGCTAGGAAGGGTCTTGGTTTACCCCTTGTCCCTGTCCAGAAAGGTAGTATCCTCCACCGAATTGGTTTGAAGAGGCTTGTACAGGCATCATCACTGAAGTTTGTGAAGAGATAGAGGTATGATAAGAATTATTTGAGTGAGGGTATATGTTTCCCCTTTGTGAAGGGGCTCCATAAAGAGGGTATCCTGAATCGTAAAACTGATTCTCCCCATATGAAATACCCGGGGATACATGAGGACCCATCATGGGGAAAGTATTCGAAGGAACCGACATGGCGGATGAAGGATACACGAATGGGGTGTAATGAGAATAATAAGAACCCATTTGAGTATTGGCTCCTGGAGGAGAATATCTAGGACTAGATTCATAAGAGGGAAGGTTCCAACCTCCCATCGTGAAAGCTGGTTGAGGAATATGACTCATATCAAATGAAGATGTAGGCAGCGGGGTCGTGGTGCCCCCGGATCCAATGCTAGTATTTGTATAAGTGGGCCAGGCAGAGGACAGAAAGGTTGAAGGCATATCAACAGGAAAATGACTAGAGACCCAAGGCATGGACTTAGCATCATAGTTATGCATACCATTATTAAAAGCGGAAGGATTCGAACCCATGAAATGAGTGAACATCATGGGGTGGGTAGCGGTAATGAGGGAGCCAAAGGAACCCCACTATCCATGATAATGAAAACTCAGTATAGACTCCTAAGGCCAACTAGTAATCAAAGAGCACACCAAAAGTCAAACGACCAATATGCACACAAACAGGGTAAAGTGGCTAAATGTGGCATCCATCCCTAAAGAAGGTATGTCTCCCCCAAGAGGGGCCTAAGACTCCCTGCTAAAGATCGAAGGTATCATAATCAATTATAAGGGCTCTTGTGGGCTTAAAAACCAGTTGGCCAGATCCCCCTGGAGAGGTAATCCTCCATAAATGTTGTGTGTTGTCTGACCCTTATCTGACCCAGGGTACCTGCAAAATAACCCCTGTAAGTAACCTATGTGGCACCTAATTCAAGCAACTAAGAAACCAATGTATAACCAATGCATAGGCAAGCAGTCGTAAGTCAGGTCCATCGTATGGGCAGGGTAGCAAAGCTCGAAACCTTGAAAGTACTACCTCTCATGGAGGTAAAGGCACTAGCAAGATCCCCAGATACAAATATATCCCCAAAAATATCTCTAACGCTAAGAAGGTATCGGGAGATATCCCTTCAACCAACCTCGCAGGACCTCGTGATTAACTCCAGTGTGAGCAAAGCCTCCTGATATTACCAATTATACAATGGATTTATCCACTTATTTTCTAAGACACATATGTTGATTTAATTGCCTTGGATAAGTTTACTCACAAAATCCTATTCCAAGGCACTAAATCCTAAGCTAGTTTGTGCACCCTAGAAAATAAAATCATGACTAATCAATTTTAAATTATACCGTTAATTTTAGTGGTCTTTATTACTCAAAAAGGTATGGTAGTGAAACTCATGATGTTATGACTCAACAAGAAAATTAAATATGAATATAATGAAAAGTCCTAACTTCAATTTTCAATGAATGATATGATTCTGAAAACAAATACAATTTTCAATTTCAACTCTCCAATTATGAAGTAAAAATGCAATATTTCATTAAATGCACTAAGATAATGACAAGGACTCAAAAGACCAAAATTCCAAGCAATGCAAAATGCCTAATATTTGTGTATTTTCAATATAATAAAAATGAAAATGCATGGACTGAAAATCAACTTGATATATAAACTCGACCGTGTATAGAAATAGATAACTCAAGTAGAATACCAAGGATTAGAAAACCCAACCCAATGTACAAGGACAATCAAAATGAAAAGGTGATGAGAAAGACTCCGCCCAAAAATTAAAGTCCAGACAGGTTCCTTGTCATCCCAAAAGCACTTAACAGGCACTACAGAGACCTAAGAAGACTCAATAAAGATCAAATCCCACCCAACAACCACCAGACCCAGCAAATAAGAAAGGAAAGCTGATGTATGCGAATGTTCAAGGAAACATAGTGTATGTATGCAGCTTGCAGAGGTAAAACCCACGTATGTATGCAATTGTCAAGCCAAAAATCGCTTATATGTTTCCAAAAAACAAGGCTAGGCAAGGGAGAAGGCTGAAAACTCGGACCGAGAGTGAACAGAAGTTGTCAAGCAATGATATGACAAGAAACAAAAAGGAATGAGAGCAATGTAAGGAGCAAAGTAGTCCAAACCCTAAGAAAGAAGGTCAATCCCCAGTATGGTCGCCAATTCTGTGATGAGGGAAAAACTCTCTATGGCTAGGGTAAACCACAATAGACGGAAATGACTACAGAAATCAAATCTATCCCAAAAACATGCTATATAAACCAATATGAAAGCGAGATAAGAAAGAGTCCTACCTCATCCAGATGTTCGATGAAGTCCATCGTTGAGCACTTTGACCCAAAGCTATATACCTGCAACTAGTTCTCAACAACCAAGCAAAGAAAGCATATGGTGATAATATAAAAGGTTATCACATTAGATAGAATAATCCATTAATATACATAACAAATACACCCACGGATAATAACTCAAATATTTGCAAGATATCACGGGAAAGGAGTATTTTTATTAATAAATGATCAACATGAGTGAAAATATTACAGACTTTCGTGTCGACATAGTTCGGAACCAAGAAACTAAGTTCCTTCCAGCTGGGCCTCCATCACTTCAATCCTCCACCAAAGGAAAGATCATAGAAGAGAGACAATGAGGTTCTCAATCAATAAAGGAAGAGCTTGGGGGATGAACACTGTGTTCAGACTTAAAGGACAAAGGGATGCAGACTCAATATGAATTAAATAATTTCTCTAGAGTAACTTTGCTCTCAAAGTTGAATTCTTTCTCCTTTTTTTTCCATAGCTTGGAATTGTCCCATTTATAGCCTTCAAATGGAACTGAAGGGCCAAGTCGGAACGTTTCCATTATATGGAAGGCCAAGTATCATAGATCTCCTATCGTGACATGGAAACCCGACATTAATTTTCATTTTTTGGCACAAATCCCAATGTACACGGGTTGTAGTGGTGTAGCCTGCGTATACGCATGTTCCATAGTAGGCAAGGTGTGTACATGTGGAAAAAAATGTATTTTTATCTCTGTATTTTACAAACAAGGATGATAAGTCTGCATGGGAGAATGGAAAAAGGGCTTATGTGCAAGATTGCATAGGGTGAGGCAAATCTTGCTAGAACACCAATGGTCTTGTTTCATCAGCACCCAGGAAGGTGGAGGGGAGAATAATCTCATATAACTCTAGTAGACTTATCGAGATGGGGGAAAATGTGTTTCCATTTCATTATTGGAAGCCACTAATTTATGTTTCAGTTTTCTTTTATGTTAGTCTAGCTATTTTGCAATCAGTTGTAAAATTTTGTTTTTACAAGGCTTAAATGTATTTTTTTTTTAAAGAATCCTCTTGTGATTAGTCCTAGACAGTGTCATAGTCAAGTTGTTTAGATTATTTCGAAAAAACTGGTTTAGTTAGGCTCCAAACTCTCTCTTTCCAAGGAATCTTTTTGTAACACTATGTATTTTTAATAGAATGTTTTACTTACCCAAAAAAATAATATGAATAAATATAGTTGGTTGTGTGTAAATAATTGAAAGTGTGTGATAAGAAATTCTAAATCTTAAAAATATTATCAAAGTTTAAATCTTCAACTCATAATAATTATTGTTCAACTCAATTTTACTTATTAATTCTTTTAGAAAGTAGGGTGTCAATGCAATTCCTCATAGATTTATGAAAGTTAGTTTTCCAATGTAATTCCCAACAACTTTCAGAATAAAGTAGTTGTGTCATGCATCAATTGATCGCGTTCCACAATTTTATCTTTAAAGTGTTGGAGTAAAGGAAGAACATGTTGAATATCTGAAAAAGTACAGAAAACATCATGTTCCTCAACATGTTCTTTCTCTTTATTTGAACTCATAATTTAATGAATCATTGTGGAAACAAAAGTGTTGACTTCCTCTTTAATCTTTTAAAACAACTTCCTCTTTAATATTTTAAGACAAATACAAATATCTTGCTATCTTTATATGGCCTGAACAAGACAAATAATATTTGATATGCATAAAATTTTCCTAAGATAAGGATATGGGATTTTATTGTTGAAGAAACATTTCCAAAAAGTTCTTCATGCATATGCACCTTTATTTTTTAGAATCACATGTACCCAACAATGAACATGCATAGAAAGAAAAGGGGAATAAGACTCAAACAAATAGGCCACCTGGAGAAGGAGAAGGGAATCATCTTGAACTACATGTAACTAATGACAATGGACTCAAATTACTTTATGGATTAGTTATACAACCATTTCTCTCTTACAAAATACTAGAATGTAGAAGAACTTTGTCCTTCACCAACGTTGTTGTGAATAACACTTGTACTTCCTAGAAAATGTGTTATATTTGATTGGAATTTTGGAATGCTTGCAACTGTAAAAAATGTATCTCTGATGTTTTTTATTATACCCACAATGTTGATCATAGTAGGTCGTCCTTTAGGGGATTCTTTTGTGTAGAGCAAACCCACGTTTACAAGGTGATTGAGGAAATTGAGTTCCTTATCTTCTTCAGTGATTGTAGTAGTCCTCCTCAATAGAATATTATCCACCACTTCCCTTACTTGATTTGGAAAACCACTACCCACCCATTTCTGCAAGTTTATTTCTTCCACAAACACGTTGTAGGTGGGTTTCTTTCTAGTGATAATCTACAATAGCAATACTCCATAGCTATAAACATCATCTTTTGTTGTGACACATCCACCTAATCCATATTATACATTCAAACATCATCATCAAAAGATTTCTGATTCAATTTTTTTAATAAAAATAGAAAACTCATGATATTCCCTAACATGCTATATATCTCAAATAATACCTGGAGGAATGTAGCATGTGGATCCCTTGAGTGCGTGCATGGATGTGAGAGATAAATCCTCAGAGTCTGTAAAATGAAATCCTAAATCCTTAGAGTCTGCTGAATCTTCTTGATCTCCCGCAAGGTCTATACCTGCTTCATCTTCCCTTGATTCTCCACATTATTCTTCTCCTCCACCCATCTGGGGACTCCTTCCTCTCTACGTTTCTCTCTACTGCAATCATAGACTGTCCAGTCTTTATTTTCTTCTCACCTTTCACAACTCTTCCTTCTTTCTTTCATCTGTTCCTCTTGATCCGATTTCATTCTGTAACACCTCGGATTGCTTCACTGCTTTCTTTACCTTTCTATGCCACCACTTCTCAACAATGGCGGCTCTCCTTAAGGCTCACTCATTTCTTACATTTGTTTCTTGATCTTCCCCCATCTATCAAAGAACCCTTTCCCCCTCTCAAGTCATGATCATACCCCAAAATCACCCTACCCCAAGCGTAGGTGTTTAGGTTTCCATCTCAGTCGAGGGAATAGTTAATATCCCATCCTCCATCAAGAATTATTTGATCCACAGGGGAATTTCCATCAACAGCCTTCCACGCACACCTTTATTGAAAATTTCTTCTTCTCGTGAAAAAGATTGGTGATTCTCAGCCGCAAATTCAACGATGTATCCCTCTAGAGTTGTATGAACCCATAAATTGAGTGCTCGCGTGATCTAGTGATCCAGCTGATGAAGTGTTGGGATATTCTCTGTATCCCAAATATAGGTCTTCTTGACGCGTTATTGAAATTCTGGAGCTTCTTGGAGCCGATTTATCCAATGGAATAGTTCTTCCAAAAATTTAACCCAGAATATATCATACTAGTCGCTCGATCTTTCTGAGTAAAAGATAGAATCTCTTGTATTCCTTTCTCTTTTACGTCACAACTCCGCTTCCTTCCATATAAGGGCATCACAATTTATTTCCCACCATTGTCGAATCTCAGATATATAAATCTGTGGAATCATTCTCCTCATAGGTTCTCTTTTTAAAGCATTGGTCTCGACAACAGAACCATTTTGTTAGCGCAAAAGTGTTTGGACCAGGGTCCCTCTTGGGTTACCAACAAAAGGTATCGAAGTAGTCTAGAGTGCTGGAATTTTCATCTTTCTGGGAGGGAAGAGGTCTCACCCGAAGCACAACCGAGACAAGAATGAGAGGGAAGGGTAAGGAAAATACTTAGACAGACCTCTGAGTTATCAATTCTTAATGCAGTCTTGTGCAAGATAGACCAAACCTGTAACAATTCAGAGCAATTCTTAACTGTGAATAAAGAAACAGAGTTGTGTTTCCATTCATAAAGAAGCATTTATGGATATCAAACATAAATATAATACATAACAACATTCCATTCATGCATTAGGACTAAATATGCAGGATATATATTCAAAATTTAGGCCTCCAAATATATTAACATATCAGGTCCTTCTCACAGCTTGTTCCTCATACACAAGTTCTCAGAGGATGTTCTTCATAAGATATGAGACAATAGTATAGTCTTTGCTCCTTTACATCTAGACTAATACAAAACTCAGATACATTGATAGTCTGGTTCTCACCCAGATCACCTAAAATTAGCTATGCTAATAGTATAACCTATTACAACAATGACTCTTATCATAACAACAATAGCAACAACATCCTAGAAGACAATAACAATACTACAACCCATTAACCCCTTTAAAATCCTATCGGTCTCATATATATATAATACAATATTTTAGGTTTGTTGGTTGAGAACCCAAAAGTTCTCTCTTCTTCTTGATCTTGTTGCAACATCTTTCCTCAATCTTGGTGTTGCATCGTCCTTCCAACCGCTTTTTGTTTCTTTGTTTTGTTCGTTGTCTAGCTCCTCAACAACTTGGACAACTTATGTGTTACAAAATGAAGCTGCAATGTGTTGTGCACAACTTCTATTCAATAAAACGAAGATCCCAACAACATCTTAGACAATGTTAACAAGGCATGTATGATGCAAATATATGACAATAAAGCCTTGTATTGTAGTAGTGGGTTGGAGAAACAAGACTTCAATTGTTTCATAGGAATGAAAAATAATATACAATGGTAGAGGCATTATTGAAAATATTATAAATGAATAACATCATAATGGTTCAACACTCACCTTGAGATTTGATTGGGTGAGATTTGAAACAAGATTTATGGTATTAATGCAATACAAACATTTCTTGAATTGGACATTAACTTAAATATTTTGGTATTGAGAACCTACAATATGGCATAGATAAAGAATTGGGGCCACTTTTTGCACATCAAAATTACAATAGCCTATGCATTATTCATGTAACCCTTTTCCAAGCCACATTAGGAACATCAAAACTCACAAATAGGAAAGAATATCTTGGGAAAATACAAATAAAAGTAATAAATTATGATAAAATATGTGAACAACAATAATGAAAAGAGAAAAGAGATTAGTTATATTTCTACTGTCATAGATAAAGAATTGGGGTCATTGAAGTTGCACATGAAGT
>SNQJ01S0068178.1:110070-124965 GCA_010110895.2 Picea sitchensis | reverse complement strand
CTTAGTGAGATGAGTAATGTATGCAAGATAGCTTGTTTATTTCTTAATGAGGGATGCTCTTGCATCAAGAGATAAATCTTTTAAAAGTCTATTTTATTCAAATAAAATTTGAAAATAGAAAATGTTAAAGAAAAATAATATAACAAAAGAAATGGAGGAGATATAGACCTTTTATCTAAATTGATAGGATTCTTAACCCATAAAGTTTATGTAGAGTTTTTAGCTAAATTGTTCTAGCTAAAGTGTGATGAAGAGATTTTAAACATGTTCATGTCGATGAAAGTTCCTTGTTGATCCTTGAAGGTAAGTTACATAAATGAACTATTGATTGGAAGTACAACAAAATTATTGAAAAACATTTTGATTTGAAAAATGATGCATCTAAATGGCAGTGATTTTTTTCCTTGTTAAAATCACACACTTTAGTTGTTGTTAAGAAAATTTTAGGCATAAGGATGGTTAAAGGTTTAGAGACCACTAATCATGTGGTTATAATTCTTCAAGTGTCTTTTAATATAGATGGAAATAATACTCATTTAAAATCTTATAATGGGCCAATCTTGTATTGTCAAAATTAGTTCTAAACAAGACGACAAGGCAACATCACTTACTCATGCACAAAGATATAATATTTTTAATGTAAGTGTCAAAACCCTTTGAAAGTATTATTAGAAGAGAACCTCGACAACTAGGGTTAAATATATTATTGGGCCTTTGTTAGTAGGTTACCTCATTCTAACATGAAGTTAATTGAATTTGTTGATGGACTCATATATAATTTTTGGCATGAAAACAACATGCCTTCATCCAACTAAAAGGATGTGCTAAATTTGAGAAGGGTTTCTAGGGATTGTGTGTAGTGTAGTTAACCCCCAAAATTTAGATCAATCACATAAAATGTAGTGCAAAAACCAAGAACAAAAGAGAAAAGAGAGATAAACATAGAGAGCTATGTTCACTTGCCTTTTCAAGGGGGAAACCTCCAAGATAAATGCTCCAAATACAATTAAAATTCTTGACAAAACAATACATAACCTTCTACTCAACATATAGCTATCCATATAGAATATTAACTACCTATGTGCCCCTTATAATGAGGGTCAACCAACTAATTTGGGCCTTATTACTAAAAATGACCCTTTATTACAATGAGTGACCATTAATTAACTATTTAATGGGCCTTATTCAAGGAAGGTGGCCTCATACATTAATAAAGCATCTATGTAAGGGGGTTAGGGTAGGACCCTAACATGCCCCCCCCTTTGAAAGTAACGTTGTACTCAAGGCTGAAGGAGAGGAAATTGTTGTAGAATCACTATTGGTTCCCATGTGGCATCTTCTAGTTTCATATCTTTCCACTAGATCAATACTTCCTTGATCGTTTTTTGGCACAAATGGTGCTCTATAGTATCTAATACTTCTTTTGGTTGGAGCCAAATGGAACCTTCTTCATCAAGTTCTAGTAGGTTGGTTTTTACTTTGCAATTTGATCCCACAACTTTCTTCAAACATGACACATGAAAGACTAGATGAATCTTTGAGTGGGTTGGGAGACCTAGATTGTAGGTGACACAATCAATGCATTATATAATCTGATAGGGACCATAGAACTTGGGAGCTAGCTTCTAGGGAACTTCAACTTTGAGTGATGTCTATTTATAAGACTGTAGGCAAGAATAATTTATCCCCTTCATTAAAATAATGTTCATATATATGTAGATAATCTTGTTGTTTCATTCAATGTTGCACCATAAAGAAGTTGTCCTTGAGGATACAAATAATGGCTTCTCTAGTGTGAAACATTCTATAGGGGGTTTTGGCCATAAACAAATTCATATGGTGTCAATTTGGTATCTCCATGATAAGTGGTGTTGCACCACCATTTAGCAAGGGGAAGCCATTGTGCCCATTGGTGCATCTTTTCAGAAGAAAAACATCTCAAATAAGTTTCTATGCACTTGTTGACCACTTATGTTTGAACATCATTTTGAGGATGATATGCAGTGCTCATGTTCAACTGTGTACCTTGAAGTGTAAATAGTTCCTGCCAAAAATTATTGGTGAATGTGGGGTCTTGATACAATACAATGGAAGTGGCCATACCATGTAACTTAAAGATCTGATCCATGAAATCTCAACTCATCGAGGAAGGAGTGAAAGGATGAGCTAGGGAATAAAAATGAGTAGCTTTTGAAGACGGTCAATAATCGCCATGATGACTGATTTGTTTCCTTCATTTTGGAGTCCAATGATAAAGTCCATTGAAATTTATATCCAAATTTGTGTTTGGATTGGTAATAGTTTCAATGCCCCTGGTATCTTCATTATATCTCCCTTGTTTCTTTGGAAAGTTTCACAAGATGCTACAAAGTCTTGGGTATATGTTTTCATGCTATCCTAGAAGAATTAATGCTCAATTATTTCATAGGTTTTATGAAATTCAAAGTGATCGGATATCGATGATGAATGTAGCTCCTTTAAGACTTGTTGTTTTAGGGTCGAATCCTCACCGGAACAATGTTCCCTTTATACTTCAATGTATCGTGTTTCCATGTATAACTTTTAGGTGGGTTGGGATCTACTTGAAACTATTGGATGGATTTACTTAAAGTATCATTTTCTAGCCATTCCTTGCATTCCTCCTCGATCCATCCTAGGCTTGGTAATGATAAAGAAAAGAGTGACCCATCCTCCTCAAATTTTCTAGATAAATCGTCAACCACAACATTCTCTTTACCCTTATTATATATGATCTCATAATCATACCCCCAACATCTTGGTGACCCATTTATGTTGCTCTAGTGAAGAAAACCATTGTTCAAGCAAGTACTTCAAACTATGATGATTAATGTTGATCTAAAAACACCTCCCTATGAGATATGGGCACCAAGTCTCCATTGCATGAAGGAAAACCATAATTTCCTTGTCACATGTGGGTTTTCCTAGATTGCGGTCACACAATTGTTTACTGGTGAATGGCAAGGGGTATCCTTCTTGCATTAATAATGCTCCAAGACCTCTCCACGAAGAATCACATTACAATAAATGAATCACATCAATGCTAATACTAGAGTAGTGCACATGACATCCTTTAAAGTAGTGAAAGCATGTGATGCTACCTCACTCCAAACAAAGGCATTCTTTTTAAGGAGTGAAGTTAGGGGAGATGCAATTTTGCCACAATTTTTCATAAATTTGCTCTAGTATCCTATAAGTCCTAAGAATCCCCTCAATATATTCATTGTTTTGGGATGGGTCCATTCTTCAATAACTTCCACTTTCTTATAATCAACTCATATGCCCTCCTGACTTACAATGTGACCCAAATATTCAACTCATGAGCCCCAAAAGCACATTTGGAGAATTTCACAAATAATTGGTTGTCTCTTAAGGGTTGCAAGGACTTATTGACATGATATATGTGTGATTCCCATGTTTTATTGTAGATCAAGATATCACCAAATAATACTAGTACAAAATTATGTAGGAAGGGTTTGAAAATCTTGTTCATGAGACTTTGGAAAGTGGATGGAGCATAGAAAAGGATGAAAGACATCACTCGAAACTCATAATAACCTTCATGTGTTCTAAAGGTTTTATTTGGGATGTCTACCTCTTTCATCTTGATTTGGTGGTATCGTGAACGCATATCAAACTTAGTGAAAAACTTTTCTCCATGAAGTTCATCAATCAGATCATCAACAATAGGGATGGGAAATTTGTCCTTGATTGTAAACTTATTGAGAGCCAAAAAATCAGGACACATGCTCTAAGTTCCTTCCTTCTTTAATACCATGACTACTAGTGATGGGTAAGGGCTTGTATTGGGACGTATGACCCCCGCCTCTTATAGCTCATGAATGATATTTTCTATTTCATTCTTTTGTGAAAAAGGGTGGTGATAAGGACATACATTTGGTGGTTGACTTCATCGAATTAGGGGAATTCCAAGGTCATGCTCTCCTTGAGAAGGGGGCAAACCCTTTGGTGTCTCAAATACATGACGATGTTTGTGGAGGACTAGTTGCAAGTCTGGGTGGATTTCTTGTGTTGGGTTATCTATAACCTGTATGGGATTAAATTGGGAAATAATGCTAAAGTGGCCCTTATTTAATAACTTATCCATACGATGAGATATGACTGTTTCAGAAGAGCCTACTTGAATCCCTCAAAGGTTGCGTACATGACCCTCTTTAGTGAAAATTATATATAGTTCTTTGAAATCCATGGTGACGACTCCCAACGTACATAGCCATTCTACCCCCAATGCTATATCATACCCACCCATATCGATGGAAAATAGATGGGTTTTGAGCCAATAGTATCCCATATGGAGTCTAACATTTTCACATCTTCCCCCGCATTTTATCATACCTCCATTGGTGATCATGATTTGAAAGTCTTGCACCGGGTGTACACAATAATATTTTTCTTCTGCCACTCTTTTGTGAATTAAATTGTGAGTATTTCCACTGTCAAGTAGGACTATGAATTTCCAGTGCTTGATGTAACCCACGAGTTTCAAGGTTTGTGGAGTTGAAATGCCTGATAATTCATGAAAGTATATAAGTGGTTCTTCATGAGAGAAGATAGTCTTGATATCCACTTTAGTTTGAGTGTAGTTGATGTCTTCAACTTGTAAATTTGGTGTCTCTTTGATACTTGTGTCTTTGGTTAGAGAATGAGTGGTCATATAAATTTGGAACAATTTCTGTTCTTTAAACCGATGACCTGGAGCATATTTTTCATCACAATTATAGTAGAGTCCTCATCTTTTGTGATCTTCCATTTCTACTGGAGACAACCTTTGTAATTTAAAGGAATGAGTAGGATTTGTGCTTGGGGAAGTACCATGGAAAAGGTGAGTGTAGGGAATGAAGGTTGGTTTTTTGGTTAGTGCATTGATCACTATATATGCTTCTAGGGCCCTCTGCATGGCTTCCTAACCATGTAGTAGGACATTGCATTCTAACTTGTGCTTGAATATCTTCCTTAAGGCCACTAATGAGACATTATTTATATAAAGAATATGTTAAGTTCTCTGTATAGATGGCTAATTACTCAAAGGCCACAGTAGATTCTATGACTAAGTCTATTTGGCATAACTTGGTAAGCCACCCCAAATAGTCATTATATTTCTTGAAGCATGCATAAACATCTTTAACAAACTGACTCCAATCCATATAGCCTACATAATTTTTTTATGCCACTCCCACCATTGCCATCATTTTGAATCTAGATACAAGACCCCCACCCTAAGTTTCATCATTTCATCAGTATTCCCCTAGAGGGAAAAGTGACGTTCCATCTGGGTGACCCATCCTAACATATTAGAACCATCAAACTTGTTTAGTTCCACCTTAGGAGAATGGTGACACATGTTATTATCTATTGATCTATTGTTGTGTGGACCTAAAAAGGGTTGTAAGTGGCTAAATAGTCAAGATTTAGAAGTTTATTCCCAGTGTGGATCAATGTGTTATGCATTCCAATGTTTTTATTATGGTATACCCTGAGGTGGAATACCCATCAACTGCTCAATCAATACCTTTATGAAGTTGTTAAACTTCTAATTGAGCTTCTGAGCCAACTTCTCATTGAATGCAACTATCTCATTCTGAATTTTCTTAAGCTGATCTTCCAAGTCGTCCAACTTGCTTGTAGTAGAGTGGGTTTTCATGTTGTTAGGAGAAGTATGAGTGGTTTATAAATACCTTTAATGGGTGAGCTTACTGAAAAAGGTTATTGGGTCCTAGGGACAAGGGAGTGTCAAGCGCTATAACTATATGATATATGTGCGAGGTCCAATAGTAATTCTTAACCCAATATATCAGGGTGCTAAATAAGGAGGCTCAACCATGCCCTTAATCGTACTACTTGACTACGTCGTTATTAGAGAGTGATTTACTCGAGTGTTGTTCTCATTGCACTATAGTAACAAGATGGACAATTGGTTTATCTAAGGATAGTTTCAGGTGTATTGAGGGGATTTCCTATATTTCTGAGGGTACGTGGAAGTGAGATTCTGTATATAGGTATTGTCTAATGTGGTACTACTCAAAGGAGTACCAACATGGATTACAAGGGTTTCCAACAATGTGATTCCACTTGTATTTTCTGCGTGTATTCTTCCCCTACTTCAATTTTAACCTCTAAACAATAAGTCACCGTGTTATTTAAAGACATCAAAACATGTCTCTAAAAAAACAAAAAAACTACGAGCTTGTTAATCCCAAAAAAACCTCTTAAAATCGTCAGAAAATAACTTGTGAAAAGTAGGGCTTGAAGTGGAAAATGTAATATGATCACAACTTCAATTATGCTTATCTGATTGGCTATTATGACCCCAATTATGAAATTCCATGAATTTTTTGGATCTAATGGAATTGGTTTGATTGAAATCTATGCATCATGTCAAAAGATATCTAATCTGTGAAATTCATGACCATCACACAAAAAAACCCTAAAAAGTTGTAGATTTTGAATCAACAATATCTCCACTTCATAGACTCTATTTTGGACAATCATTTTTTGAAATTGGGTAAAATTTCAAGAGGAATTCAAATATATGGCTAGTTTATTCAAATTATTTATATTAAGTTTCATAAATCGACACGAATATTGTCATCCTCTTTTTTTCGTAAAAAATCTACAAAAAGAAAAAAAAATCTCCCACTTCACGCCCAAGAAAGATATCTAATACCACTTGTAGTGTAATTAACCCCCAAAATTTAGATCAATCACAAAAAAAGTAGTGCAAAACCTAAGAACACAAGAGAAAAGAGAAATAAAAATAGAGAGCTATGTTCACTTGCCTCTTAAAGGGGACAACCTTAAGGAGCAATGCTCCAAATACAATAACAATTCTTGACAAAACAATACATAACCTTCTATTCAATATATTTCTATCCATAGAGAATATTAACTATCCGTGGGCCCCTTATAATGAGGGTTGACCAACTAATTTGGGCCTTATTACTAAAAAGGACCCTTTATTATAATAAGTGACTATTAACTTATTTAATGGGCCTTATTCAAGGAAGGTGTCCTCATACATTAATAAAGTATCTAAGTAAGGGGGTTAGGGTAGGACCCTAACACTGTGAACCCCACAATAAACACTTTGTTGACATGAATTAGAAAAAAATCTATGAGATGTTCAAAAAGGAGTATAAGGAGCTAAACTTGGGCCAAAGATCATTTTGCAAACCTTGGTATGTTAGAATATGCATAGATTGTAACACATGATGCAAATACCACATAAAATTTGGTTATTACTGTGACACATATATACACATCTGTCGTATTTTGAAAACTAACCATTTGCATGAATGCTCGACCCTGCTACTACCAATTTCATCAAGAGACTTTATTCATAGCCTTGTGTGTACAAAGCCCGACAAAAAAACATATTATGAAAAATCATGTTTAGATGCCTGACATGCCCTAGGTTTGGTGGATTTGCATTATTGAGCTAGTGCATTCTCGAAAGTGAGAAGTACAAATCTGGGATGATGGTGGTTGACATGTATAAATTTTAAATATGTTTCTTATGAACTAGATGGTGGGAAAGAATGTAAAAATATAACATTGGTGAATTCCCAAGTCAGTGTTGTGTGCTAAAAGGATTATATTCTTTTTAATTGCACTTAGAAATTTGACATGTATTTTTAAAGGTAACATTGCACTTATGCCTCGAATTTTGTCACCAATTACAAGTATGTATATTTTATCAAGGAATTTGTGGAAAAACCTCAACAATATGTTCAACATGTCCATGTGGCCTAATGGTATGATGAGTAGTTTAGAATATCTAAGGATAACTTTCCTTGGTACTATACTATCCATTATTTATATTACTCATAAATTCACCTCCAACCACAAAATGAGATCTAGAACTAATATTATCACTCAGATTGAGTTAGCATAATGGTCTGTATCACATATAGGAATGTGATAGATATCAAAGAAGGTAGGAGGATAATATTGAAGGAGTCTAACTTCTACATAAGTGATGATAGGTGCCACAACCTACATTTTGTACAAATTTTCTTTCAAATCTTCTATGGTCACTTGAAGGATATATATATATATATATATAGATCGACATTGAAACTAGTCAGATGGTTGTGTAGGTAGGTCAAAAAATGCACATGTATTTCAATGTTTGAGTTTGTTGCACAAAAAATGTAACGTGTTGCATATTTGGAACTATTTTTAGAATGAGCATGGGAGAGGTGAGCAAGATAGAGGTAGTTTATGCATAAAATATATAATATGTAATGAGGAGATGAAATTTATGACAAATTTCCCTATTTGAGATGCAAAATCTATAGTCCAATGTTGTTCTACAATAATGATGGAAGGAACAGTAAGGTGAGAGTAACCAACAATGAGAGGACATGTACAAATAATGTTTTTGGAGGTGGTCAATGCAAATCAGTCACATGCATATCATTACAACATAGTATACAATGGAAATCATGGATTTCAGTCAGTTTTGAGATCATAAAACCACATATTCACAATATGGACATGAAAACTCACTTTCTTTTGTGGACCATGTAACAATGGTGAATGAGAAGATTGGGTTTATGCATATGATTGCATATCACTTGTAATAGACCCACATGAAATTATTGAATCAATCTAGTTAGAGGAGGTCTTAGATTGTGATAATGTCTCAGATCTTGTATAACTAGGTACATTATTGTTGGATAGACTTGAAAATATTGAGGTAACCCAATTATACTCTCTATCTTATGAAACTCCTATACAATTGTATTTGTTGTGCATTGCATTTTTGTAGGACACATATATGTATTGGTCTCCCTAAAAGAAAATGAATGAGTTATCGATTATTTGTTGGCATGATGCCTAGAAGGGAAACACACCATAATGAATTTAATGAATTTTCAATTGGATTGACAATTGTTAAGGAAAAATACGTTATGATAGATGAAAAATCAAGAAAGACCATCAATTCTCATGGATACAAACTAGGTGTCATATGTATATCACTTTTCAAACTTAGTCATTAGTACAAACCTCCAACTATAAACTATAGAGAAAGAGCTCTCCAAAGGTACAATGTTTCCTACCTCATTTAGAGCACAATAAATTAATGGAGAACATTAATAATAAAGAGTATCCAAATGGTATACTTGAATGACCTCAGGTTAAAAGTATACATGTGAGGTAAAATCAGTGAATTTTGACAAATGGGAGACTAATTGCGAGTCCCCACAAGTCTTCACGAGTCATAGCTGAGCCGAATACTTGACTTGAGACTTGGGACTTGGCCAAACTCAACCGACTTGGTAGATTTATCCAAACTCATCTTGGAGTTGGATGAAAATTGGCTTAGACTTGGAAAAAACTTAGCTCAAACTTTTCAGACTCGGCTTAGATTCAGATTGCACAAAATTTAATATATTTTGACTTATTTTTTCATTTTACCGAGTCTTAAATTGAATTTTTTCTAGTTACCAAGTCTTGTTGAGTCAGTCCCGTGAGTCCAGCGCGATTGGTAAAGATAGGACCTTCCTCCAAGTGTTGGGAGGAGGTCTCGAGGTCAAACCCTGCTGGATCTCCGGGACGAAATTTGTAATGGCTGCTGTGCTAGACTGGTTACAGTGAATGTAAATGATATATATCTCTAATATATATCGAGATAATTTCTCGTGGAAAAAAAAGTCTTGTTGAGTCTTGCCAAGTATTTATTTCGAGGTACACGGGTTCTTTGTTAATTTTGGTTATTTTTTCAACACATTTATATAAGAGTATAATTTTTTAATATCATGAGTAGATCACTACTACCCTTTTATGTGTGTAGATTATATAAAAAATCATAGGCACATGGAGGTTTATTAATAAGAATAATAGTGTTTTTCAACACCACTAACCAAATTATCTAAAATATGAAATTCCCTATTTCAAAATTGATTTTATTACTTGTTTTGCATTGCTTAACTCTCCTAACTTTACCTTATTTATTTGCATGAAATGAACACCACCTTTCACTATCAATGTGTCCCTAAAATATTTCTTCCATTTCACCACACTCTTATATTTGAATTCGACTCATAGATAGGCCCTCATGAATAAGACACACACTTGGTCTATTTTTCCAAACACTCCCTAAAATTACTTGGTCTTGGTAATCTTATCTTGAGTGTAAAAAATCCTATTTAACCTAACTCCCATGGCTCTACCTAATAAATTTGTGCCTTTTTTTTGTTTTATAAGTACTTATGTAGTGTCTCATTTCAAAAAAATGCACGTGGTAGCAATCAATATACATAATTATAGAGAAAAATAAATTCTACTAGATTCTAATATAGAATGCAATTATGTGTCAAAGGCTCTTCATAAGGAATGCCTCCAATCCTGGTCTTTCTCCTGGGGTCATTTCACATTATTATTGTGAGTTGTGATTGTTGTTGGCCTTTAATTAGGCATTATTGTGGAGGGTGGTCTAGGGTTTTCATTTGGTCTAGGGTTTCCATTTTTCTTCTTCCAATAGTTTTCCACATTCTATTTCTCTTCTTTTTCAATTTTTTGTTTTAGTGAGGGTGTTCTTCTCAAGACTTTGCAAATCTAGATTTCTTAATTGTTGTTGGAGGATATGGAAATATGAAATAGGGTTAGCATAGAGGTAAATAAAAATTTCCATCTTCATCAAAGAAGAAACAGTAATGAAAAATTAGCTATTTAAATATTTCTTGTTATGAAGTACACCATTAATTACAATTTTAGCACAAGTGTAGAAATGCAATGATTGAATAGAGAAGCACAAAAAGTGTTTGAAAAAAAAAAACTTGAACAAGAGCAACACAATATGTGTTTAAATAAGCAACATGGGTAATATTTACTTATGCTTCCTCCATTAAACACATTGTCATGGTAATCACCAAAACATGTTTACATCCATGTATATACATATAGGATATGTACTTAAGAAGAGGTATTTTGACATAAATCTACATGTTCTCTATTTTTCATTTGCATCGATAACTGGTTGCATATATAAATATGGTGGGCATGGATTTGAAAAAAGTGGAAATACTATACTAAAAGATGAATGCAGATGTACCATGTCACAATGGTGGCATCTTTAAAATTTATACATTATTACAAAGGGTGGTTAATGGAATACATTATCTTTATCAAGTAGGAAGAATTTGAGAGACACAAACAACCAACAATTCATATGAAAGCATCCATTGATTCATTTAAGCTTAGAAAGAGGCAATGAAAATTGCATTAAGGGGTCAAATTTTGAAAAATCTACCTTGTCATCATGTGGACAATGTGGTCATATCATCCTTAACGATATTGATGGGCCAAAGAATTACAACAAAATGTTAAACTCCTCACTTTAAATGTTCACCTAGGGTTCAAGCAAACTTATCAGGTATTGTGCATTGTATGTAAAAACCACACTAGTACAAATATCTACTAGAAATGAAACATGCTAATTATAATAATGTAAGAACTAAATAATAAAATGAACATAAAGTAAAATTTCATTAATTAAACTATTATAACAACAAGAAGGGAGGCTCAATTTCAGCCTCTTTACTTTCGTTTCTTCACTCTCCATTGTTGATGGATCTACACTCATTCTTCCCCAAGTTAAGAGCACTGAGAGAAAAGGGTGTGTGTAGTGTTTACCATTTTTTTAGAGAGGAAAGAGACAATAGTCATAATGATACCCAATCAACCAATGGTGTTAAGGAAGGATCACCTCATATTCATAGTATGATATGAGATACTTAGAGAGGCAGAGAAGTAAAGCAAATGGCATAAAGTAAATGTTTATAAAGGAAATGAACAAAAAGTGAATGTGTAGAAATTAAACTATTCTAACAACAAGAAATGACAAAACATAAAGTAAAAGCAGTAAAGGAAATACATGGAAGCAAATAAATGATAGAAATAAAAGTATATAAATTTAATAAATGGAAATGTGGAAATAAAATTATAGCTCTTTGAAAGAAAATAAAATAACAACCATCTAATCTATATGTAGAGGGGATCCAACCTCCATTGCAGCTTCAGAGGAATCCCAAACCTTGAAGTAGTCAATGGGGTGAATCCCTCAACATAAAAACACTATTTACAACAAGAAACTTGAACCGAAAAGTTGTATTACTTTCAAATTCGAATTTACAAATTGAGAGTAGCAAAAATAGATGAATGGAAATCATCAAGAGGAGACTAAATTAATCTATCAACTATGTTTCCTCTTATACTTGAAATGATTCCTATCTAAACCTTCCAATAAATCCATTTATTGATGGAGACCATCCCAAAATCTCCTAAAATCATGCAACGTATTTTTTGGTATTACTCCAGTCTTCTAGAGAAGGTGAAGGAACAAGATCCCTTAAAAATTTCAGTAGCCATCAGGTGTGTCTAGAGCCATGAATGAGGGAGATCAATATTGTCTTGGTGATTTGTTTTCCCACACTTAGCCTTTGAGGATCCCATTAGTCTCCATATACAACATATGCAATAATAATAAAGACCATAAATCACTCTTAATATCAAGAATATGTCACATTTCAACTTGAATTAAGTCAATCCTATGTAATTATATAAACACAAGTCATATAGGTCATCAAAAGGATGAATGTTTCTCATGAATTTTTTGTCTTAGAGGAAATAACGTATTGAATGTATATGTAGAATGTGCCATAAAATAGACAAACTTGAAACCCATTATATACATGCCTTTTAGAACTTATGACATTTAATTTTATTGCTTAGTTTACTTTTTAAGCCCCCAATATCAATTCACCATGTTGTCCATGAATGACTCTAATAAGTGAGCTACAAATCACAATAAAATGAAAACTGAGACTCATACCAATGAACTATCAGTTTAGTTGGAATTGTGGAATTGGATCACTACAAGGAGATCCCCTCTCCCACGAGTCCCCTGGCCCTAATATTTTTTATTTGATGATTCCCTAAACTAGGTTTTCCTAAGTAAGAGACAGTGCAAATTTTGAATTAAAGGGTCAAATTTTGAAAACTTTATGCCATGAGGATATGGATAATGTGATCACATGGTTGCTAAAACATGCTTGGAAAAATTCACGGTACTCAATTCTTTTTCTTAGTTTGGTTTTTATGCCTCTAGTACCAATTCACCATGTGTCTTTGAATGACTTTGAGAAGTGAGTTGTAAACTGCCATAAAATGAAAATCAAGAATCATATCAATGAATTCATGTTTATGTTGTACATTAGAAATCAAATTACAACTAGTTTCTTTTCTCTCCCACGAGTCCCATGGTCTAGAGATCATTTTATTTGATGATTCTTGAAACTATCATTTTGCTCAATAAGAGATAATGGAAATTTTTCATTAAGGGGTCAAATTTTGAAAACTCTACCATGAAAGCATATGGATAGATTAGTCACATAAATCTTTCCCCCACACACTGTTTTAATCTTATGGCACTCAATTATGCTGCTTAGTTTGGTTTTTATGCCTTGGGTACCAATTCACCATGTGTCCCTAAATGGCTATGGGAAGTGAGTTGAAATTCACCATAAAATGAAAAATAGGACTCAAATCGATGAAATGCTATTTTTTTTGGATTTGAAACACCCTATCACCTTTAGAAGCACCCCATTCCCATGAGTCCCATGGCTTAGATATTTTTTGTTCGACAATTCATGAAACTAGGGTTTTAGTTAGTAAGTGACATTGTAAATTTTGCATTAAAGGTTCAAATTTGAAAAAATTTCCCCAAGAGCATGTAGAAAATGTGATCATGTTGGCCTCATCTATGTTGGATCATGTTGTCATTGATGCCAATGGTTTTATTGATTGATGTCAAGTCATTGATTGATGTCAAAGGATTGATTGATTGATGATTGATGTAATATAATATGTATTGTCCTTGATGAGAATGCATAAATGAAGATGGATCAATGAGTTGTCACTGATATGATGAAGATGGATCAATGAGTTGTCATTGATACATGATGAAGATGGATAATTTCACAAATGGATGAACTCCAAAGTGGTCCCCTTATGGTGAAATCCCTCATGGGAAGACACTTTGTGGATTGAGTTATCCTAGAAGAATGGTTGGAGGACTCGTGCTTGTATGTGGAATAATGAGATGAAGATCAAGGAAATTGTTGGTGAAACTATCCTAGATGGATAGTACTTGTCATTCCATTTCCGATGGTATGTGGAATGTCACATAACTCCTCATGGTTTGAGAGTTATGGCCTTACGAAGATGAAGGACCCCCACATGAAGGCTTGAAGCTCCCAAGGCCAAAGAAGTCAAACTGACCTAAAAGAAGAAATCATTATTTAAATAATAAAGAGAAGTGACAAAATCAAGAAATGATAAAGTAAGGTGACAAAATCAAGAAGGAATATTTAATTGATAAAGTATTGGATAACCTTCTATTTATGGAAAGTGGTTAACCCTAAAAATAAGGAAAATATGTTAAGTGACCTAGAAATGGGTTAAGTGACCTAAAATAAGAAATCATTATTTAAATGATAAAGTAAGGTGAAAAAGTCAAGGTGGATTATTTAAATAATAAAGAGAAGTGAAAAAATCAAGAAATGATAAAGTAAGATGAGAAAATCAAGAAGGAATATTTAAATGATAAAATATTGGAGAAATTTGTATTTATGGAAAGTGGTTAACCCTAAAATAATGAAAATAGAAAGTGGTTAACCCTAAAATTAAGAAAATAGGTTAAGTGAGATAGAAATGGGTTAAGTGACCTAGAGAATGAAAGTATAAATAAGATAGCAATGGTCTCTTGTAGATCATCCTTTTTGTGGATCAATGGAGAGCTTCTTGTGAGAATATCTTTTGGAGTATTGATGGAGAGCTTCTTGAGAATTTTTG
>SNQJ01S0068178.1:82563-110060 GCA_010110895.2 Picea sitchensis | reverse complement strand
TGAAAAGGATTCGTACATAATTGAATGTAGAACTCAAATTGTCTTTCAAAACTTGATTTGGATCCTTTACTTGGCCTTAGTGTGGATATAATGATGGTGGTTGCATTTATAATGATAGTATGAACACATAAAGGAAACCAAGACTGTGTTCATAATGAGAAAGCAAAAACTTTCTTATAAATGGTTACAAGCTAGTCGAGTCAATCCATTTTATGATGTGGGATAAATTTAGAAACACACTAAAGTGAAATAAACCATCAAAGCATAAAATAAACTAAAGTCAAAGTGACTTTATTAATGCCTATGACTAATATATAATTGACCATTATAATTTGATATTTTCCCTAACACCCTCCCTTAATGGTCAATCTACTAACTACACCAAGTTTATCCTGGAGTTTTACATATTTTTCAAGACCCAAAGACTTCGTGAAAATGTGTGTAGTTTAGTCCTCTATGGGACAATACTACAAATCAATAGATCCATCCTAGACAAGTTTTCTAATGAAGTGGAAATGCATCTCAAAATGCTTGGTTCTCTCATGGAAAACTATATTCTTGGATAGTTTGAGTACCCCTTGATTGTCACATAATATGGGTGTTGTCTCTATCTGTTGCATCTTCATGTCTCAAAGCATCTGCCTAAGTCGAATGTCCTCACATGCTCCTTTCACTACTCCTTGGTATTCTTCTTATATCGATGAAAGGGATACTTCATGATACTTCTTGTTGGTCCATGTGTCTGCACCTGTGCCAAGGTTGAAAATATATCCAAATGTTGATTTTCTATCATCCACACAACCTGCCCTATCTGAATTTTTAAACCCACATAGCCTAGGGTCTTTGCTTCTACTATATAGAATTCCAAATTCAAGTGTCCCTTTCACATATCTCAACACTCGCTTTGTTGTAGTGCAATTCTCTACCTTTTTCATTATCATAAATATACAAATGAAGCTCATGATGTAACTTAAATAAGGTCTAATGGTTGTAAGATATATAAAACTCCCCACTAGTTGCATGTAGAGTGACTCATTAACTTCCCTGGAGTCGATATTGGTTGAAAGATTCATCCCTTTCTCCATAGGTGTAGACAATATTTTTCCATCTGTAATTCTAAACCTATCAAGCAAACATACATCATATTTTGTTTGTGAGGAAAAAATGTTGCTAGCCATTTTCCAAATGTCTACACCTAGACAATAATGTGGGAGGCCTAGATCAGTCGTCTAAAAAGCTTTATTGATATTAAATTTTGTCTATTCAATAGAACTTTCCTCACTACATGTAATAATGATTTCATGTACATAAATTCCTAGTATAATTATATCATTACCAAATGATTTTGACGTGCATATTGGAATCTAAAGGACTTCGTTGGAACCCCTATTAATCCAAGTATTTGTCAATCTTAATGTACCATGCCCGAAGTTCCTACTTCAAGCAATATAGAGCCTTCTTAAGTATGCAAACAATATTATCCTTCGCTGGAACCTAAAACCCCTATGGTTGATTCATGTAGATCTCTTCCTCCAAATCTTCATTGAGAAAGGCACTATTGACACCAATCTAATAGGCCTTCTAGCCAAATTGTGTTGTCATGTCTACAACTAATATGATCATGTTCATATTTATTGTAGAAGAAAAGGTCTTCTCATGGTCAATGCCTTATCATTGAGAGAACCCTTTTGAAAACAATCATGCCTTGTACTTTTTAAGTGTACCATCTTCCCTATACTCGACCTTGTACACCCATTTGCATGCAATGGGTTTCTTCCCTCATGGAAGAGATATGATATCCCAAGTCTGATTTTTCTTCAAAATTTCATGTTCACTTCCATGGCCTTCTCCCATTCATGTATCCCTTTTTCCTCCTCAAACACATGTGGCATGTGCTTCATGAACATTAGACATTAGATGAAAGTTAATTGTAATAGGTTTCTTGCTCTTGTTTCTCAATTATTGTCCCTCGATCATTTCATTTGTCTAAACATCCCCAATGGTGGTGTTCCACCACTTTTTTATTTTCTTGTGATATTCTCTATCAATCATATTACCATGATATGGGATACTTATATCAAATCTTAGAAACTCCTCATGTTAAAAATCCTCTTCCCTTTCAGGTGGAGCTCCCTAAAGCTTGATACCTGAATCCTTAACTGCAATAGATTATTGTTCTAGGATTTTTATCTCTGAATAATTTTGGAAAGGTATAGCTTCCTCATAAAATATGACATAATTACTAAAGATCAACTAATTTGTGTTAACAACAACCAATTTGTAGGATTTATGACTATTTCTATACCTTGTGACTCTTTCTTTGTCTTCAATTCTAACTTGGTTCTCTTCTCGTCTAGAATCTAGGCATAAATAGTAGAACCAAAGAATTTAAGATGAGTAACTTTGGGCTTCCTCCTAGACAATGCTTCCTCTAAAGTATTCTACTTCACCACCATCGTCAAAGATATATTTAGTAGCTATATTGTTGTGAACACTACCTCATCCCAAAACCTGTTTGGAACACACATATTATACATCATACACCTAGCCATCTCTATGATTGTGTAGTTCTGCCTCTCAACCACTCCATTATACTATGAAGTGTAGGGTGTAATGAATTGTCTTTTGATCCCATGTTTAGCACAAATTTTATTGAACTCTTTGGAATATAATTCCCCATCATTATCAAACATAAGAGTGGTAATGTGACCACTTGACTCTTTTTCTACTAAGGCTTTGAAATTTTGAAACTGTTAGGGACCTAACCCCTCATGTAGGTAGAATAATATATTTCCATGTAATAAAGGTCAATATTAATAAGGCCTAGCAATAAGGAAGAATAATTCCAATGTAAGAAGACCTAATAGAAGATTTCACTTCTAGAAGGATCTTCCTCTAGATGGTTCTTTTGATAGACATATTTAGTATAAATAGGAGTCGAGAGGATGAGAAATTATGTCTTGGATATTATTGTAACAGAGCTCTGCTCTGCTAGAGGTTTCCCCCTCGAAGAGGCAAGTGAACATTGCTCTCAGTAATCAAAGTGCTCTTTCTATTGTTATTATGGTATCATTTTGGTATTATTGTGGTGTTGTTTTGGTTATATTGTTTTTCATCTGCCATTTCTAGCTATCTATTTATGTTATGCATACTTTTTATATCTGGAATATTACAAGTGGTATCAGAGCACCTTCCTCGGCAGAAAATTGTGGGTTAAGTTTGTTTTCAGGGTAGAGACGTATTTCGGCATCTTTAAGCTGCAGATATTTGTCGTTACGTGCATAAAACCATGGTCGGGGATTCATACACGTAGGAAATACAAGTGGTACTTAAGCGCACATATATTGACCACCCTTGTAACCCTTGTTAGTACCCCTTCGAGTGGTAGCGCATCAGATATCACCTATATAGGAATCATCCTAGATCTTCTGAAGCCCTCCATGGATAAACCAATCGGCCACCTGACTGCTATAGTTCCACTGAGAATAGCACTCGGGAAGATACTCTCTTGTACCTGGGTAGTTGGGTAGTACAGCTAAGGGCATGGTCTAGCCTCCTTAGTTGGTGCCCTGAGATATTGGGTCGAGTACTATTGTTGGACCCCGCACATATATCAAAGAGCTATAGCACAGGGAAAAATCTTTTTTGTAGAAACCTTGAATACCTAGAGATGGAAACAAAAACAAAACAAACAAGATCTATTGCGGTGCAACTATGTCTCTTGCATTCAAGTTGCAAAATTACTACACATTTCTTCCTCTTAAGCATTTGAGCATTTCATCACTATAGTATTCTTCAGATCAGAGTATAACTCCGCAGAAGTAAAAAAAAAAAAAATTGGATATTGTTGGCACCATTATTTGAGCCCTATTCCATTGGATTTCTCTATTTTCCCTTATCGCAGTCATACCTATCATTTTTCAGCAAAAAACAAAATTGTGGACCCAACACCCTTATTTGGGCTTT
This sequence comes from Picea sitchensis, assembly GCA_010110895.2. Classification (NCBI taxonomy): domain Eukaryota; kingdom Viridiplantae; phylum Streptophyta; class Pinopsida; order Pinales; family Pinaceae; genus Picea; species Picea sitchensis. The sequence goes on along the minus strand of SNQJ01S0068178.1, from coordinate 106,094 downwards.
ACCCCATTGAATTCAACTCGTCGCCCTGATCATTGTGATACACTTCACCCATAAACCATTTTTTGTGTGGTCCCACCTGCCCCTTTTCGTGTTCCCTTGTCATCATGGCCCATACCCGTAGCCAAGACTTGGAAGCTCACTTCACTACCTTGCACTCTAATTTCACAGAAACCCAACAAGAAGTGTGATAGCTCAGTGCCAATATTGCCACCATCAATCAAAAGATCCATTCCTCTATTGTCACTTCAATCGCGGAACTCAAACAAGACATTACTACCCATCTTGAATCTGTTGCTACGACGATCTGCGCCAAGCTGCATATAGGGCCCTACAAATCTTCCCTTATTTGACCCACCTTTGCATACTGAAGGTGAAACTTCCTCTCATTCACAAAATTTTGAGCCCCATCACTTTCAGCGTGACCTACGCCTTCCGCGTGTGGATGTGACCAAATTTGATGGATCGGATCCCACTGGTTGGGTAACTCAAATGGAACATTATTTATCTTTGTATGGCATTACAGATGAGTTGTCCAAACTCCGGTATGGTGTTCTCCATCTATATCAAGAATGTTGGCAATGGTGGCAATGGAAAAAAAATGCCCGCCAAGGGTATGTGGCTTGGACACACTTTGTGGCAGAGCTTTATGAACACTTTGACACTGACACCAACCATTTAGGTCGTTTGAAAAAATTGAAACAATCTGGCACAGTGGAAGACTTTATCGTTGCTTTTGAGCGATTGGTTTTTCGTAGAGAGGGCATGTCTAATGCTTTTTTCCAAGAATTTTTTATCAGTGTCCTCAAGGATGAGATTCGTGCTCATGTCCTCATGGCTCGGCCTTAGAGTTGGGTGGATGCTACTAAAAGAGATAAGGAAGCACAACAGGTTGTCTCTTCTCAAAACCGCAAACCCTCATTTATTCCTCACACTAAACCAGTAACTCTCACTCCTTCTTCTACTCCACTAAAGATCCATAAATTGAATAGGGCCAAAATGGATGAACGCCAACTCAAAGGTCTTTGTTATAATTGTGATGACAAATATTTTCCGGGACACAAGTGTAAGGAACCAAATCTTTTTATGGCCATCTCGAAGGATGTTTCAGAAGAGGATGTTGAGGCTCCCTTTGTGTCTGTGTCACCTGAACCCACTGACATAACCCCTCCCTCAGACCCCCCCGAAGTAGAACCGATCATTTCCCTAAATTCTCTCAATAGCTTCTCTGCTCCCCAAACCCTCAGGCTAATTGGTTACATCATGCATAGGAAGGTCAGCATTCTTGTTGATACTGGAAGCACCCATAATTTTATTCATCGCTGCATTGCCCAAGAAACTAATTTTTATATTCATGCAGTCAATAATTTCCAAATCGTGATTGCCAATGGTGGGTCCATGATCTGAAATCTCATATGTTTTCTATTGACATGGGTGGTTGTGACATTGTTTTGGGTGCAGAATGGCTAAGGACTTTGGGTTCTATTCTCAGGGATTTTAAGGAATTAACCATGCAATTCAACCAGGATGGCCAACAATATAAGTTCCAAGGCATCATCGTCGGTTCCTCGGAGATCATTAGTTCCCATCGCATGGAAAAGCTGCTCAAAAAAGGTCATTCTGGCATTATTTCCCAACTCGATGCCATAAAATCCATTAATACACCCTCTGTGTCACAGGACCTCCAATCCATCCTCTCTAAACATCAAGTGGTTTTTTCCACTCATCAGGGAATCCCTCCTTCCCGTGGTGTTCATGATCATTCCATTCCCCTTGTCCCAGGAATCCTTCCTCCCAATATTCGTCCCTATAGTCACCCCTTTTCCCAAAAAAATGAAAATGAGAAAATGGTTCAAGAACTTCTCAACGTGGATGTTATCTACCCTAGTAAGAGCCCCTACTCTTCTCCTATGTTCATGGTCCTTAATAAAGAAGGTTCTTGGTGCATGTATCATGACTTTCACTCCCTCAACAAACTCACCATTAAATACAAATCTCCCATTCCTGTCATTGATGATCTCTTGGATGAATTGAGTGGCGCCCAGTTCTTTACTAAACTTGATCTTTGTTCGGGCTACCATCAGATCCGTATGAAAGAGGAAAACATTCCTAAGACTTCCTTTAGAACTCATGAGGGCCACTATGATTTTTTGGTCATGCCCTTTGGCTTGTGTAATTCTCCCTCCACTTTCCAAAGCCTCATGAATCATGTCTTTCGTCCTTTTCTCCATCATTTTGTGTTAGTCTTCTTTGATGATATCCTCATCTATAGCAAAACCTGGACAGACCATCTTTCTCATGTGGATCGATTTCTCCATCTACTCTCTCAACACCAACTTTTCCTCAAACAATCTAAATGTCATTTTGGTGCCTCAGAAGTCGAGTACTTGGGTCATCTTGTGGGCAAGGTCGGCGTCAGGGTGGATACTAAAAATATTGAAGCTATGCAAGATTGGCCTCACCCAAATACACTCAAAAGCTTGTGGATATTTTTAGGTTTAAAAGGTTATTATCGCAAGTTTGTTAAGAATTATGGAAATATTGTGGCACCTCTCACTGCACTCCTTAAAAATAATTCTTTCACTTGGACTCCAGTAGTTGCTCAGACCTTTCAAACCTTGAAGATGGCCATGTGCACCACTCCAGTTCTATCCCTTCATGATTTAAAAAAGACCTTTGTCCTAGAATGTGATCCTTCTGGGAAAGAAGTTGGCGTTGTCCTTATGCAAGAGGGTCGGCCTTTGGCCTTTACCAACAAACAATTGTCCGAGAGAAATTTGGGAAAATCAATCTATGAAAAGGAAATGTTGGTTATTCTGCATGTCATGGATCTTTGGCACCCTTATCTATTGGGGAAACACTTCCAAATTAAGACAGATCATAAAAGCCTTAAGTATTCTCTAGAACAATGCCTTTCCTCCCCCGAGCAACAAAAATGGGTGACTAATCTCTTTGGATATGATTATGAGATCATTTACAAGAAAGGCAAAGACAATGTGGTTGTTGATGCACTTTACTGAAAATAGGAAGATGAAGGGTCCCTTTTTTCTCTCTCCTTCATTTTACTAGATTGGCTCAAATTTGTTCCCCAAGAATGGCTACATGATCCCAAAAGTTTGCATCTGATACAACAATTGCAGTCCAATTATCCAGTTTCACTAGGGTACTCCTCGCTCGATGAGGATCTTTGATACAAAGGTCATTTTTATTTAAGTAAACAGTCAAAAATTAAATCCATGGTACTTTTTGAGCTTCATGCTACACCCACAGCTAGGCACTTCGGGTTTACCAAAACCTATGACCGGGTCAAACGTTCTTTTTTCTGGGATGGTATGAAACTGGACGTTCGTAATTTTGTGGTTGAATGTGATGTGTGTCAATGAAACAGGGGAGAAACAATCAAATCTCTGGGCACACTACAACCGCTTCCGATTCCACCTTCTATTTGGTGGGATATCTCTATGGATTTTATTGTAGGCTTACCTAAATCGGGCAATAAATCAGTCATTATGGTGGTAGTTAATCGTCTTTCCAAGTATGCTCATTTATGTGCTCTTCAACACCCATTTACAACATCCACTATGGATCAACTTTTCATGGATTGGGTCTTCAAGATTCATGGCATGCCACATTCTATTTTTTATGATCGTGACCCAAATTTCACCAACAATTTTTGGCAATAAATGTTCAAGCTACAAGGCACCCAATTGCATCTCAACACAGCTTATCATCCCTGGACTGATGGTCAAACTGAAGTTGTCAACAAATGTTTGGAAACATATTTGAGGTGTTTTGCATCGAAAAGGCAGCATCAGTTTTCTCAATGGTTACCACTATTTGAATGGTGGTACAACACTTTGTACCATATAGCTACCCACATGACTCCTTTTGAAGTGATATATGGACAAAATCCACCTTCAGTTCTCTCATATTTTCCAGGTGTCTCGAAGGTCCAAGCGGTTGACCAAACGTGTACAGTTTGAGAGGCTATTCTCCATACCCTCAAATAGAATTTGGTCATGGCCCAGAATTGCATGAAGCAACAAGTAGATCAAGCTCGCTCTAAACATCAATTTGCAGAAGGGGACTAGGAGTTTCTTCGACTGCAACCTTACAAGAAAAATTCCCTCAAGGCTGACCATTGTCAGAAATTGGCGCCCAAATTTTATGGTCCTTATATGGTTCTCAAGCATGTGGGATTGATGGCCTATCAGTTAGCTTTTCCCAGTAATTCTAAGATCCATCCTATTTTTCATGTTTCTTTCTTAAAGAAGGTGATTGGAACTAAGTGCCAAACCCAAACCACCCTTCCCGAGTTGGACAAAGAAGGTTCCATTTGGCTACAACGACAAGCATTTTTGGACCAACGTGAGCATCGTCTGCATCAATGAACCATCAAGGAAGTGTTAGTCCAATGGAAAGATACAACTCCAACAGATGCCACTTGGGAACCAACCACCATTCTGCAGCAATTTCCCCATCCCAAGCCTTGAGGACAAGGTTGTTTTTATGGGGGAGGGCATGTTAGGGACCTAACCCCTCATGTAGGTAGAATAATATATTTCCATGTAATAAAGGTCAATATTAATAAGGGCTAGCAATAAGGAAGAATAAGTCCAATGTAAGAATACCTAATAGAAGCTTCGACTTCTAGAAGGATCTTCCTCTAGATGGTTCTTTTGATAGACATATTTAGTATAAATAGGATTCGGGGGTATGAGAACTTTTGTCTTGGATATTATTGTAATAGAGCTCTGCTCTGTTGTATGTTTCCCCCTCGAAGAGGCAAGTGAACATTTCTCTCAGTAATCAAAGTGCTCTTTCTAGTGTTATTCTGGTATCATTTTGGAGACAGCACGGGAAGAGGAGTAGCCTCCCCGTAGACCACTGACACCGGTAGTAACCCATTCTCCAGTAGTCCCACAACTGCCTGAGTAGGATAACAGGAAGAAACCAGCAAAGGGAGGAGTCATAGCAACCATTTCTGGTTTTCTCGGGTATGATACCCTTCGGATCAAAGGGACTATTTAGGGGTAATGGGAAATCGCCCTGATAGATGGTGGGGCCACCCACAACTTCATCAACGCTTCACTAGTATCGAGGTGATCTCTTTAGATAGAGGAGTTTGAGGGGTTTGATGTTGCAGTAGCAGATGGCCACACAGTGGAGTGTCTAGACAGAGTCCTGGACTTGGAGGTAAAGTTAAGCAACTACACAGTGAGAGACACATTTTATGTGGTTGACCTATCTGACACAGATGTGGTGTTGGTAGTCTAGTGGATGATTACCTTGGGAAAAATCACCACCAATTACCAAACCTTGGAGATGGGATTCAAAGACCATGATGGGAATAAGGTTGTTCTAAGAGGTATGTCAACAGGAGCACCCAGGATAGTTTCAACCAAGAGGATGGAGAGGATATTCAGACATGGGGAGGTAGCATATGTCGCCGAGTGTTTGATCACTACGTAGAAGGATTCAAAGGGTCGACAATAGTATCATACAAAGATCAAGAATTTGTTGGGATGACATCAACAGGTTTTTGAGTCAATTCCACCAGGGAGACCACCTGACAAGGGGTTTGAGCACACCATTGAGTTGGAAGAGGGGGCCAAACCGATGATCACCCCCCCATATCGTCATCCTAGGAGGTTCAAGGATGATATAATAAAGGCAATCAAGGAATTGCTAGCGATGGGACACATCAGACCGAGCAACATCCCATTCGCTTCTTCAATTGTCTTAGTTCTAAAGAAGGATGGCACCATGAGGATGTGCATTGATTATCAAGCCTTGAACAAGAAAACCATCAAGAATAGGTATCCTATCCCATGCATTGACAAGTTGATGGATGAACCGGATGGGGAAGTTTTCTTCTCAAAGATTGATCTATGCTCTGGGTATCACCAGATCAACATCCGAGAGGAGGACATAGAGAAGACAACATTTCGATGTCACTTTGGACATTTCGAGTTCCTGGTTATGCCATTTGGGCTAACCAATGCACCCGATACGTTCCAGTCTTGCATGAACCACATATTCAGGGATCAATTGAGGAAATCAGTCTTGGTTTTCTTCGATGACATCTTGGTCTACAGCAAGATATGGCAGGAGCATATGAGGCACTTGGATGAGGTATTGAGCATCATGAAGGCACAGTAATTATATGCCAAAGAGTCCAAGTGTGAGTTTGGTATGACAAATTTTCTTTACTTAGGTCATATCATCAGTGCACCAGGAAAAGATCAGGGCCATTATGGACTGGCCAACGCCTAGGAACATAACAGAGTTGAGGAGTTTCTTTGGGTTGTGCAGCTATTACAAGCGGTTCGTCTGGGGTTTTTCTCATCTTAGAGCACCGCTGATGGATCTTACCAAGCATGGGGATTTCATATGGACCGAGGAATCACAGAAATCCTTTGATCACATGAAGGAATTCACGAGCACTTGTCCAGTGTTGGCATTACCAGACTTCACCTTGCCATTTTTACTAGAGTGTGATGCATCTGGAAAGGGTATCGGGGTAGTTTTGATGTAGGGAGGAAACCCCATTGTATTCGAGAGCAGGAAGATCAGTCATCCCGAGAGGTTGTAATCCATTTATGACAAGGAGATGTTGGCAATCATGCATGCCTTGACCAAATTCAGACAATATTTGGTGGTGATATGAAAATAGAAGGCTAACTTGTTATGTTATGCAAGCACCCTCTACTTCATTAAAAATAAACTTTACAGGACCTTGCTTCATGTGTTAAAATATGCAAGATAGTTTATGTGCCAAATTTATGTATCTTCTTGTAAATGCTTATGTGTGAGGATATGTTCTTTTAAATGGTTATATATGTGCTTTAAATAAATACACAGCAACATAACTTGCAGCAAATAAACCATCAAACTCACAACAATAACAAGATGATAAAGGAGTTCACCCCTCTCCGGGCTACATCTCCTTGAGCCTCCATCAATGGACTTGGCTCTCTGGGATTAATTTGTCAAAAGTTCTTTTACAAGTTGCTACTCAACTCCAATGGAAAAATAGACTGTACCATTGGGATCATAACACATAAAAACCCCAAAAATGACTAATAGAACTCTGAAAACGGATCATGGCTCATCCGGGCATGACCTCTTCTACATGTGGCCTTAAGCTTCCCCGAGCTTCTCTTTGGCAAAAACACCAAAACATGTCCTCAATCAATGAGGGCTTCAAGCTCCCTAGAGCTTGCTGAAACTTCAATGGCTAAAAACCTACAAAATAAGTCTTCAAATGGCCTTGATAACAGTGCCAATGGATTCAGGACGTCCAAAAACCATTAGCTGGGCTTTTACGGCACCTCAATCGGCCAAAAAATGAGAAAGATAGGCCTCCTGCCACCCTCTTCCTTCAAGCTTGCTGGCTTTGGTTCGCCAAAATGCACCTCTGTGTGCTTGAACCCAGAAAATGCTCCAAAATGCATGCTTAAACCCAACACCGCACATAACTGCAAGAACAGTCAAACTGTCGAACGGTTAACGAATTTTTGGCCCCCAACCGCAAGTCGTTGGACATGTGGGCACCATACGACCGCGTGCTCAACTAAAAAGGGCCAAGGTTCAAAAAAAAAGTCATATGGGTAGGCGCATAAGATCGTGGCTAACGCCTTTTGAAACCCAAACTCGCGCCAAGGTCAAGGTCATATGGGCGATCCATATGAACCGGGGGCTAAACATACCAAACTCCCACGCACAAATACTTGGCAGTAAAAATCGGTGGTCATATGGTTTTAAAATGTATGCAACCGGGGTTGGGGCTAAGCCCCAGCCCGGACGTGCCCCAAACCACATTTCAATGTAATTCAAATAAAATTAAAACCATAGTTTTAACAAGCACCACAGTGTGGGATAGTGGTAGCCCACACACTACCAAAGCGTTGCCAATGGAGGAGGTCCAGGGTTCGAGTCCGGTGGACTCCATAAAATTTTGAACAACACCCAAACCAATAGCAGGGTGCCACATGGCAGCCCAGACTGGGCCACGTGGCACCTCAAAATTTGCCAAATACCATGCCATGTGTCACTAACAGATTCGCCCAAAATCTGCCAATACATGAATTCCATGTCAGCATGTGCCAACTCAACTATGCCATGTCAATGTACGGTCTTTCCACGTCAGCATCCGTACGGACTGTACGGACTACACAGTCAGCATCCCCTTTTTTTTTACCTGTTTGACGATTCGAACAGATCACGATATCTCTCGCTCCCGATGTCCGTTTGAGACGAAACGAGTTGTGTTGGGTTCGTGATGATGAGGGATACGCTCTCATTCGTTTTGAGGCAATTCTAAGAACATTGATTTTTGGGCTAAAATTTGACCCCTGGTCCAGATTTTGATCAGGTGGGCAGCAAATTCGTGGTCAAGACAGATCACAACAGCTTAAAGTATTTCCTTGAGCAAAAGGACCTCGGTGAGTGCTAACAAAAATGGGTGATGAAGGCACAGGAATTCGACTTCAACATAGAGTATGTCAAGGGGAAGAAGAACATTGTGGTCGATGCACTATCGAGGAGACCTGCGGCCTGTTCTTTGATGGAGACTTCAACAGATTGGAAATCCCACTTGTTAGTGGAATATTCCAAGAACAAGTTCACTTGTGAGGTGATGGATGGACAGATACAGGATGATAGGTATGGGGTCATTGACGATGTCATATTCTACAAGTATAGAGTCTACTTGGTGCCAGATTTGGGGCTCAAGAAGAAGATCCTCACAGCAGTTCATGATTCACCACTAGCAGGCCATCAGGGGTTTTTCAAAACCTACAAGTAGATCAGGGAGAGGTTCTCATGGAAGGGACTCAAACAGGACATTATGAGACACGTCAGTGAGTGTGCGACTTGCCAGTAGAACAAGTCAGAGCATGCTCTTCCAGCAAGGCTACTTCAGCCACTCCCCATTCCAGAGAAAAAATGGGAGAGTATATCGATGGACTTCATCACAGGCCTACCCAAGGTCCAGGGTAAGGACTATATCTATGTAGTGGTCGACAGATTGACCAAGTTTTCTCACTTCTATGCCATACCGACAGAGTACAACGCAGTTCAGATAGCTGATCTTTTCTTCAGGGAGGTCTTCAGACTTCATGGGTTGCCGAAGAACATCATCAGTGACAGGGACAGTGGTTCATAGGGACATTTTGGAGAGAGTTGTTTCAGTTAGTGGGGATAGAGTTGACTCCTAGCACCAGCTATCACCCTCAGACAGATGGGCAGACCAAGATTGTCAACAAGAGGGTTGAAGGGTATTTGAGGAACTATGTAGGAGGACAACAGAGAACGTGGGTAAAGTGGTTACATTTAGGGGAACATTGCTACAACACCACCTTCCACATGTCCATTGGTATGACACCCTTCCGAGCATTGTATGGATATGATGCTCCCACTTTGGTAGGCTTGGTATTTGGGGAGAGCAGAGCTCCCAAGGCCAAGGATTGGATCATAGAGAGTCAGGAGATTCTCAAATTGTTGAAAGAGAACCTGTAGACGACGCAAAACTGATAGAAGATAAGCGCAGACAGGCACAAGATAGAGCACATCTTTGAGGTTGGATATTTGGTTTTCTTGAGACTCCAACCCTACCAACATTCATCTTTGAATAAGAGTGGAGCCGAAAATCTCAAGCCTAGATTTTATGGTCCTTACAAGATCATGCGTCGAGTAGGTGAGGTTGCTTACGAGCTAGAGCTTCCATAAGGGAGAAAGATTCATAACGCGTTCCACGTGTCTTGCCTAAAANAGGTAGCCGATCTATTCTTTAGGGAGGTCTTCAGACTTCATGGGTTGTCGAGGAACATGTCAGTGATAGGGACAGTCGGTTCATGGGGACATTCTGGAGAGAGTTGCTTTGGTTGGTGGGAACAGAGCTGACACCCAGCACCAACTATCACCCTCAAACAGATGGGCAGACTGAGATTGTCAACAAGTGGGTTGAAGGATATTTGAGGAACTATGTAGGTGGACAATAGAGAACATGGTTAAAGTGGGTACATATAGGAGAGCATTGCTACAACACCACTTTCCACATGTCCATTGGTATGACACCCTTCTGAGCATTGTATAGATATGATGCTCCCACTTTGGTAGACTTGGTTTTCGGGGAGAGCAGAGCTCCCAAGGCCAAGGATTGGATCATAGAGAGTCAGGAGATTCTCAAGTTGTTGAAAGAGAACCTGCAAACAGCACAAAACCGACAGAAGATGAGTGCGGACAGGCACAGGATAGAGCACAGCTTTTAGGTTGGGGATTTGGTTTTCTTGAGACTCCAACCTTACAGACAGACATCTCTGAAGAAGAGTGGTTCCGAGAAGATCAAGCCCAGATTTTATGGCCTTTACAGGATCATGCGTTGAGTAGGCGAGGTTGCTTATGAGTTAGAGCTTCCAGAGGGGAGAAAGATTCATAACATGTTCCACGTATCTTGCCTCAAAAAGGCAGTGGGACAATTTATTAGCACATAAGAGGAGCTTCCCCCATTGTATGAGGAGGGACAGTTGGAGTTGGTTCCAGAGGAGGTTTTGGAGTTCCGAGAGAGGAAACTGAGGAGTAGGGTCATCAGAGAGTGCTTGATCAGATGGAGAGGGCTTCCAGTAGAGGACGCTACATGGGAGAGAGAGCAGGTGTTGTAGCACCCTGGACTGGTATTGCTTGAGGACAAGCAATTTCGGGAAGGGAGGACTATAATGTCCCTTTCCAAATAGGAGCTCCAGAGAGGAGGCTTAATGCTCTAAACCACCCCATCAGACTATAGTCAGGGCCAGAAAAGGGGTAAACAGGGTTACTAGAGGTCACTCCAGTCAAAGGTGTTATGTTCGAAAAGTGACATTGAGATCAAAATGGCTAAAATCACTTTTAAGTCATTATGAGTTAAAAATAGAACAGATGAGCTAAAATTAGAAGTCAATGGTGAATTAAGGTTTCAACAGTGAATTAGGGTTTCAACAATGAATTAGGGTTTTGGAAAGCTATAAGAGAAGAGTCAACGACCTAATTCATCATTATGCAGATTATGACTTGTCATTGAGGAGAGAGGCACATCTCAAGAGAGATAGTTCAGTGGATTCTAGGAGGAAGACACCAATTGGTTGATTTTAGTGTTGAGAGACACACCCTAGTCACCGGGAAGATCACGCAGGTCTTCCATCATTCTTCAGCAGCAGTTACGCAGGGTCCAGCAGCAAGGGCACACTTATCCAGGGTGAGGGCGCAACTTCTGAGGAGGTTCAGGGAATCGATTTGTCCCATCCAGGGAGAGTTCAGAGATTCCCCTCCGACCCAGTTGAGAAGAAGGCAAGGTGCATATTTTGCCTAGTTCCTCGTCAGATTCCGACGGAGGAATCATCTGGGGCGCATTTTCCAGACTTGGAAGTGTGACACTTTTGGCGGACACATTCGGGGTTCCTGAGTGAGCATCAGATCAGATTCATGGAAACCCTTTCTACCCATTTCCCAGTATACCAAGGCGATCATTTTGAGATACATCTCGACCGATTTCGATGGTGGAATCACTAGGACGCATTTTTCCAATGAGAGAGGTGTGCATTCCCCCAGGGGGATCCATCCGGGGTCCAGACCCACCAGTAGAGGGGTCAGTCAGTTACCAGGCCTATGAGCTAGAGTAGGGTGCACCATTTGGGACAGTTTTCAAGCCATTCCAAGAGGTATAGCCACCAGGGTGAACCTTCCAGACTTCCAGCAGTTACTGTAGGAGTTGTCATAGTTCCAGCTAATCCATTGATCCCGCAGTGCTCATGTATTATCGGGTATTATCATTTAGTTTGCTTATTGTATTCTAGATAAGATCCTTTTGTATTTTGATCTAGCTGAGTGATTCATTTTATTTAGCCGCATTTGGCCTTTGTACTCCTCAAATATATCATAATATAAACTTTGCAGTCCTTTGTCGCATTTGTTATTTGTATGATCATTTATATGTTGTAAACGATTAATCCTACACACACATTAGAAACATTTCCTAGACTAGCCAAGTCAGTAACATTACATAATTAGTGATAAGTTTTGGACCTTCTAGGGTCTTATTGAAATTCCACACATGGCTATCCCCACACATTTTGAGTAATGGGGGCTAACATGGCATCCACTTGTGCCATGGTGGAAAACACGATAGGTCAACTTGAGAGAGGAATAACTTCCGCATACAAAATCTGATTGATGTGATTCTTGCACTGTTGGAAATGTCTCAGTGTGTAGAATATGGAATCTTCCAATAAAGTAGGTTTGGACCCCAAAAAATGTCATTTGATTCCTCAAAATGCCTCGAGAAGATTTCAGACAATTTTTTGGACCCAATTTTCCAATTTGGGACCTGCTGGTAAAACGGCTCTGCAAGTTGATTCCTCTATCTTTGTTCCACCCAAAAAGTACTGAGATAGATTGTGAATTATATAATGATCTAATATTGATCATACTTCCCCATTTAGAGATTATTTTGGTCCCAAAAATCTTTACTAAATGAGGTAAGGAAATTTTTCCTCTACCTTCTCCCTGGAGTGTCATTTTTCCTTGCATCGCAGTTGTCTTTTCAAACCAATCTGCCAAAGGTCATGTTGCACCTACATTGTAGTTCTGGACCTCTTCTACAAAATGGTTTCCTTTAACAACTCTACACGAGCATCTGGTGCTAAGTCCTCTACGGTATATAGGACCTATTCCTCCTCCTAGTCCAACATGGAAGGCTCATAGATTTTCAAATTATCCACATTCACTACCGAGTAAATGTGCTTGTATGGGGGTAGACTGAGTTTGTAGGTGTTATCTCCGACCTTCTCCAATACCTAAAAAGGGCCCTATTACAGATCCTTGATATTCTTACCAAGACCTTGTAGCATTTCCTTATTCAATTGTAACCAAACTATATCTCCCACTCTGAATGATTTATTTGTTTTGTACTGATCATGTCATGCCTCATACTTTTCATGTGACTTCTTCAACATCTCCTATACTTGTAAATGGATCTGCCTAATATTTTCAAAAAAAATATCCACTCTCAAAGATTCTCTTGTGATTTCTTCCCTCACTCCTCCTTGTTGTACATATACAACATCCAAGGGTGAAGGTGGAAAATACCCAAATCAAGTTTCAAAAGGGGACTTACGAGTAGCAGTGTGGACTTCTCTATTATAAGAGTGTTGAATATAGATCAAATTTGCATCCCAGGTATTTGGATGCTTCTTGTAACCCATTAAAATATGCACCAAAGTCCTATTGACTAGTTCTATTTACTCATCTGCCTATGGATGGAATGTTGTACATCTCTTCAACTGAGTGTCCATCTTCCCCCAAAGTGTAGTCCAAAAGGAACTAACAAATCTGATATCCTTGTCTGAGATGATGCTTCTTGGTATCCCAAAGTGCACCAAGACTTGTTCAAAGAACTTGTTTGTTACTTATTTTCCTCTGATGGTATTTTTACAAGGCATAAGAATGCACATCTTGTTGAACCTATAAATTACCACAAAAATATAGTCATGTCCCTTCCCGGTTGTCAGTAAACCTCCCACGAAATCCATGGAAATTATTTCCCAAGTTCTATTGGGTACAAGTAAGGGATGGTATAGACCTTGCTTTCTATTGTTGGGCTTGCTTGTACAACAAATCATACATCCTCTAATATACCATGATACATCTTCTTGCATTATAAGTCAATACACATACCTTTATAAGTTAGCAATTGTCTTCCCAACACCAAAATGCCTTGCAACTTTGGAGGTGTGAGCCTATATGATAAGTTATAGTCTTTCACCTTTAAGAACAAAAAGCTTGTCTAGCTTGTAGAGTAACCCGTTCTGGAGATGATAGTTAGTCTTACTATCACCCTCTTCTACATGAATTTGGCCATGTACATGTTGAAACACCTCCTTGAAGTCCTCATCTTTCGTGTATACCTCTTTGTATGCATCATGGGTAAAAGGATCCATGTGGATCAAAGTTCCCAAAGATTTAATATTGGATGTGGGTGGCGTTGAAAGCATGTCTACCAACTTGTTAGTGTTTCCCTTCTTATACTTGATGACTAGATTAAATTGCTACAAAAACCCCATCCAATTGTCATGTCTGGTTTGTTGAAGCTTTCTCTAGGCCTACAAATACTACAATGGCTCATGATTTGTGTGGATGATGGTTTTCTTTCCCATCATGTAGTGCTTCCACTTCTTAACAGCTTGAACCATGGAATATAGTTCCTCGTCATATGTAGGGTAGTTCAAAACTCCCCAATGAAACATCTCAAAATGATATCATATCAGCTTACCTCCTTGCATCAAAACTACTCTCATAGTATACCCACTTACATTCGTCTCCACTTTTAAGGGATTCTGAAATTTTATCAATGTGATAACTTGTGCTTGACTAGTCTTTTGTTTTAGCTCGTCGAAAGCATTCTGATAATTCTTTCCCCACTAGAAACTATAACCACTCATTATTATGGCATGGAGTGGTGTAGATACCATTGAAAAGGACGCTATAATCTTTATTAGGTACTGTGTTTCCCCTAAAAATCTCTTAAATTCAGTGACATTGGTCAAAACTGACCATTTATGATTGCCTCCATCTTTGCAGGATCTATCTTGATCTCCCTTCCATTGATCATATACCCCAAATACACCAATGAATGCCAAGAAAAAAAACATTTATTAAGGTTAGCTAGTAGTTGGTGCTTTTTTAAAGTCTCTAACACATGCATGAGATGTGAGATGTGTTCCTCTCAGGTAGATCTATAAACCAATATATCATCCAAATACACTATAACAAATTAATATAAATATGAGTGTAATACATCATTCATCAGTCTCATAAATGTAGCTAGTGCATTACATAAACCAAATGGCATGACCAACCATTCATACAAACTTTTCCTTGTCTGGAAGGCGATATTCTAGGTGTTTTCTTCTTTGATATGTACCTGGTGGTATCCCAATTTGAGCTCCAACTAGGTGAAGTACTTAGCATGTTTCAATTGGTCTAACAAATCATCGATCCTAGGCAGAGGGTATCTATTCTTGAGTGTAATCTTATTCAAATATATGTAGTCGATACACATTCTCCAAGTCTCGTCCTTCTTGGATAAGATAATGATAGGTAACCAATAAGGTGAGGTGCTTGGTCGAATTACTCCCTACTCCAACATTTGTTGCAATTTTTTCTTCACTTCTTCTACTTCTAGAATAGATTGTCTATACAACCCAATATTATGTGATGGGGAGTCAAGAAACAATTGTATATTGTGATCCACTTCTCTTTTAGGTGGTGTTCCTAGTCCTTTAGGCTCTTGGAACACACCTTTGTATGATTGCAACAACTCCTCCAACTATTGTTTCTAATTTTTAGCACATCCCTCCAAGGATGCCTTTACTCTTATTGATTCATCACCTGGTTGATTCTCTCGTAAGAAAATCAAAACATACTTCTTACTTGAACTAATCAACTTTTTATCTTGGTTGGCACTTACCAGTGAGATCTTAAATTCACCTTTATGTGCATTGGTGACGAAATACTTTCCATCCTTGTTAAGGAAGTATCAGTTTTCTCTCTTCATGAATATCACATCCCTCGTATACATGTAGGGGGTTCCAAACACTACACCACACGCATCAAGGGTACTACACTTAACTCCACTTCATCAATAAAATATACACTTACAACAAATTTGATCTTACACTATTTTGTGACCTTGATCTATGCATATTTTTTTAGCCACCCCAATGGATATGGGATAGGATGATCATGAACCTCCAAGCCAAGCGTGTTGACTAGATCAGCTACTATGAGATTGGCTTTCGAACCAGAATCGAATAGAGAATATACCTTGGTATTATTGACCTAGATCTTGATATGGAAGAGTTTTTTCATATCCTTCTCTCCCTTTTGATGAAGGATACTCAAATTCACCTACTTTTGCACTAAAGTGCAAGCAATATTCTCATCCAAATATGAGTTGCTCTTTACCTGATTGGTTGAATCTGTGACTAGATGGTTCTTCTTCTTGGCATCCTTCTTATGGTTCTTCGGGTTCAACTCTGGTTGTAGTTTCCAACACTTTTCATCGGTGTGACCATTGATATTGTAGTGGTTATAGTGGTTACTTGGATCCTTGCAATGATGTGCAATGGCTATCATCTTATTTTCCTTCCCTTTCCACTTCCTCTTTCCTTCCTTGAAAGCATCCTAGTGTTATTTTTGTTTGGAACCACTTGGTAGTCCTTTTTTTGTCGCATGTATTTTACAAATATTGTGCTTTCACACACACCTCATCAATTGTCATGGTCTTGAAGAGAATCACTTTATTTCGCAAATGACTATGTAGACCCCCCAGATACTTGAGGAGTACATCTAGGTTCTTGGGAGAGATACCTAGCGTGATAGAAATATTCCTAAATTCAGTGGCATACTCCTACACACTCTTCCCCTACATTTTCCTGAAGTAATGCCAATGGATCCATTGGTCCTCTACTTACCTAATAGGGTATAATTGGGACTTGATGTGGTTTTCAAATCCTCCCACCTAATTACTAGTGAATCACCCTCCAACCCAAGTGTCTCTCTGTGACTTTCCCACCAAGTTAATGCATGTCCCTCTAATTTAAGTCTGGAAAACAAAATATTTTTCTCTTCCTCTATATGGTGGACACTAAAATAAACCTCTAATTATTGCAACCAATGATTCAACTTTACTACATTGATATCACCTTGGTATGGCTTACTATCCACTTTCACTTCCATTTTAAATAAATACTATAAAGGGGTAGTGCCACTGGAACTTGGATACTCTTTCTCATGCTCTTTCCTAGACTCCTTTTATGGGTCTTCATTACCTCTTGATTTCCCCTCTGATCCAATCTCTAAGTTAGAGCCTCCAACCTCCCTGAATGGCTTGAGATTGCTTACTAGAGATGCCATGAGGAGGGACATATTGTGATATATGTTAGAAACTTTCTCTTCCAACCTCACAAATATATCTTATGTTGGGTCTTAAGGGTTGTCGTGAATAGACTCATCCATCGTTGCTAGGGTTCTATGACTTTTTTCTTAAGCCAATTCTTAGATCTTGCAACTTTCCATAGATATCCCAAAGAAAAATTTTCTAATACCAATATGGTCTGTAAATTATCATGGATATTCCACTAGAAAAGTTTTTCACAACAGATCTTAAACTATTATGAAATCTTGGATTTTATTTTTGCAGTTTATTTCCGTAGATCCCATATTAGTTAGTTACTAGCTTTGCTTGAATTTATGAAATTAACTAAATTTACACAACATCCACACAATTGAACATAAGATATATCCTAGGAAACCTGATACAGGAGAAAACTTGGCTAGAAGGTGATACCTATGCTCTACTCTCTTTTCTTCAGCTATGGAAAGCAAGTACAAAGAAAGAGGAACTCGCTATGGAGTTTCCTTTGACACTGTGGCCTAAATGGTTGCTACAAAATATCCTACCTTCTTCGATATGCTATCAAAATATAATTGATCCATATTAGATCATTATATTATTTATCATCTATCTCGATGATTTCAAAGTGGAAAAATTGGAGGAAGCATCTTGCAGGGTCATTTTAATGGCAGGTCCCAATTTGGAAAATTGGGATTTGAAACTTTTTGAATCCATTTTGAGGCATCAAGCGACATATTTGGGGGTCAAAACTTACCCAACAATGCTCAGACCCTGTGACTCTATTCTACACATCGTTGTCTTTCCAATGGTGCAAAAATTGTCTCAATTGGAACTCGTATGCAAAAGTTATGCCTCCCATAAGTTGACCCACCGTGTTGACCACCATGGTATGAGAGGAAGATAGGTTAGTCCTCGTTACTCATCCATATGGGGCTAGCCACGTGACTACTTTCAAGAAGATTCTATAAGTTCTAAAACCTTATCACAATTGAGGGTTGAGGAAGTCAAAACCCTAACCCTAGACAATTATCGGGCTATGTTAAATATTGGGCCACTAGGAGGAGAAGGGCTTCCATTATATGTTATTGTATTTTATTCCATAGAAGAGAATAACAATTGGGAGTGGGAAATTAGAGAGAATAATAGAGGGGGTTGATGTTCTACAACATCCTGATAGGCCACATGTCTTAGGTAACTCCATAGAGAGTGTCTTCTCCTTTGTACTTGCATTATTTACATAACTTCTAGTTGGGTTTTCTCCTATAAGGGTTTCCCAGAGAAAAAAAATTTGTTATTTTTTGTATGGTGTCATTGTATTTTATTGTTCTCTATTTTCTACATTTTATGTATTTCATGCATAAGTAGAAAAATCAGTAACTAAAGATTCTAGAATCTAAAGGAATTCAACCTTCATAGTGTAGATTTTAGTTTTATTTATCAAATCTATTGTGACAAACTGTTCCAGTGGAATATCCATGATAGTTTACAGATCAACCACTCCTTTGATATTATGCTCAACTATGGATCAAGTACAATACAAAATAATGAAACCCCTTCTCCTCCTAATGGCCTAGTATTTAACATAGCCTGATAGTCGTCTAGGGTTAAGGTTTTGACTTCCTCAACCCTCAATTAACAATAAGGTTTGGACCTTCTAGAATCTTCTTGAAAGTCCACATGTGACTATCCCCACACATTTTGAGTAATGGGGGTTGATTTGGCATCCATTCGTACCATGGTGGTAAAAAAGGTAAGTCAACTTGCGAGAGGCGTAACTTTTGCATACAAACTCTGATTAAGGCAATTCTTGCACAGTTGGAAAGGTCTCGATGTGTATAATTTGACATCTTCTTTTATGGCAGGTTTGGACCCAAAAAAAATGTCGTTTGATGCCTCAAAATGGCTCCAGAATATTTTGGACAGTTTTTTGGACCCAATTTTCCAAATTGGGACCTGCCACTAAAATGGCTCTGAAAGTTGATTCCTCCAATTTTTCCACCCATAAAGTACTGAGATAGATGAAAAAATATATAATGATCCAATCTAGATCACATGCAACTCTTTCAAATGCTTCCAAATATATGTTGAAGTCTTCCCTATCTGGACCTCAGGAAGCATTTCATCTGTCATGGACAACTTAAACAACATGACTGATTCTCTATCTCACTCATCAAACTTATCTTGGTCTTTACCCACAACTTGTGGTAGGGTATCATTACCCAAGAAAATAATAGCTAAGCACATGTACTAAAAAATGACCAACATATATTGCTTCCACATATTGTAGTTATTGTCAAAGAACCTTTAGCTACCTTCGAGCATGATGTTAGTTAAAGAAGCCATAGATACAAGTCAAAAATGAAAAAATATATATTGAAATAGAGAAAAATATACGTTATTCACTCCCTTAATCTGCAATCCTAAAAAAATAACACTTGGTTATTGGCTCCGAACTACTATAGCAGCCATGTATCACTGAAAAACATGTAGATTTCTCATAAATCTGCCCAAAAACAACCTAAAATATGCAAATTTTTCCAAATCTACTAAAAAATAACCCAATAAACCTCAAATCTACTTTTAAATAGTTGAAAACATGCATAAATATTCACATATTTTCTCTCAAACAACCCTAAAACAATCAAATATGCTAGCATCCAACACCAAATCAACCAAATTTCTATGTGGATCTGCTAAAAAACAATAAATCAACAACCAATTCTTCCAGATCTACAAATATGGGTAGCAATACAAGTAGAAACAACTCAAAACTACTTCCAATTCCTCTCTAATGTCAAGAATTAGAGAAATTAGGATGATTTGACTATCAAACAATTCATACAGTCCAAAATTTTGTTGAAAAACTCTCTGCATCATTTGTATGGCTTTAATTTTGAATGATTGGCCTATATGATCTATCTATACAGTTGTATGACTATTGTATGACCAAATTTGTTGTATGATGACTCACATGCCGGTGGTTTGTACAATGACTCACGTGCGAGTGCAATGTACATCTCACTTGAAGTTGTTGTAGGACAGATATACAGTCACGGGGCAAAGTCTATACACATTTTTATTTCAACCTAAGTTTAAAGAAAAGAAAAAACTTGGATTTTAAAACTAAATTCATTCTATCCTAGCTTCGAATGATTTGAAACCCTTTTGTTGATGTATCACGTGGAAATCCCTCGATCCATCTATGTACATATCAATCCCTAGGTATTTATGCTCACACAAACTCTGTGGCACCCAGACTGTTGAAGTCGCAAGAGTGGAAACTTTGTCTTTCAAAGGTCCGAGATTCTTGACACGGCTTCAAGAATGTTAGGCTCTGATACCATTTTACAATAACATGAACACATAAAGAAAACCAAGATTGAATTCATAATGAGAAAGTGAAAGCTTTCTTATAAAGGGTTACAAGCTAGTCAAGTCAATCCACTTTATGAATGTAGGGTAGACCAAGAAACACACTAAAGTGAAATAAAGCATAAAAACATAAATTAACCTAAAGTCCAAGTGACTTTATTAACGTCTATGTCTAATATCTAATTGACCATTATAATCTAATATTTACTTTAACAACATTTTCTATAAATGTTAGAATAGTGTCCAAGTGACTTTATTAATGTCTATGTCCAAGTTAATAAATGTCCAAGTTATTAGAAGTTAATAAAGTCCAAGTGATTTTATTAACGTCTATGTCTAATATCTAATTGACCATTATAATCTAATATTTACTTTAACAACATTTTCTATAAATGTTAGAATAGTGTCAAAGAACAATTTTGGACGTCAATTATGTGCATTTGGAGATGAATCAAGGAAACCTAAGACATGGATTTTGTGGACGTCAATTGTGTGGATTTGGAGATGAATCAAAGAAACCTAAGACATGGATTTTGTGGACGTCAATTGTGTGCATTTGGAGATGAATCAAGGAAACCTAAGACATGGATTATGTGGCTAGCATGGTATGCTACATACCATGGTGGAAGGTTTTCTTCTAACATGCACAAGGAAGACTTGGAATGCCCTTTGGTAAGGTCTCACACACCTTTTGGGAATTTTGTAAAAAAACACAAAATTTGAGTATTTGAATTTTGTAAAAAGAACACAAAATTTGAGTATTTTTTCAAAGGAGCAAGTTTTAAAGCTCAAATTAAAAAGCTAGAAATTTAGAAAGATGAGAAATGAGAAAATACATATTCTTCAACTTGAATCATTCAAATTAGCAAATAAACTTGACTTATTCAAACTAAAATTAGCAAATAAACTTGAATCAATCAAATTAGCTAAGAAATAATAAATTATTCATAGGAGTGCATTTTATTGAAGCAGGGCAATTTTGTTCAATTTCAATTAGAAAATGCAACTAAAATTGAATTTGAAAAGTGTGAGATATGGATTTTGTTGACTAGGTATAATTTACAAATATCTGGATTTACTTTCTCAAAAGGGCAACTAAAATTGAATTTGAAAATTGAGATATGGGTTTTGTTGACAAGGTATAATTTACAACTATCTGGATTTACTTTCTCAAAAGGGCAACTGTAGGATTGTTGTCAACTGTATGATTGTTGGCGTGTAGTTTTATGATCCTTCTCGCTTAGATTTCTACCCTGCTTTTAACAACAAATTTGAACTGTGCAATTTAATGCAATTTCACTTCTGCACTCCATTCTACACAACACTATTGTGCCTGACACTGAAAGTTGCCTTTGAAATCCCAACAGTTGAAGAAGATTCAGTAATGTTACAACTAACAAACAGAATTGAAGGAAAGGGATGTGA
Source organism: Picea sitchensis (assembly GCA_010110895.2). Classification (NCBI taxonomy): domain Eukaryota; kingdom Viridiplantae; phylum Streptophyta; class Pinopsida; order Pinales; family Pinaceae; genus Picea; species Picea sitchensis. The sequence continues at coordinate 84,349 of SNQJ01S0068178.1, read as the reverse complement.
TTTCAACAAACTCCAAGTCCCAAAATTGCGAGATACAACTGTGAAGTAACGTGCAGGTTTTAGCTATAAATTGAAGTATGAAAAGGAAAGCAGGCCAAGAAGACGCACGAGGGAAAGTGCAAGAGCACTGGGGGAATAGATGGCGGAGGATGGCGACTCACAATATTTCATGGATCAATGAGCTAATTCGTATCAGTTATTTGAATCTGCACCAATTTGAAAGAATCAGCAAATGCTTCCAGTGGCGTGGAAGCATTTATGAACAGGTTTATTCTTAGCTGTGATCTTTTAGTTTTCTTACTTCTTGGTCTTGAAAAGATTTGGTTCAGGTCTTTGTTCTGGTACCAATGGAAAAGGGGGTGCCCCTTTGACTTCTGGAAATAAGATTCTTTGGACATCTTTCCCCTATGCACTAGATTGATCCTTGGGAAGCATCACCCAAGCTTTGGCATTTCCTATGGCTTATTGTTTGCATGGATTATAGGGAAGCACAAGAATTTAGAAGGATTCTGAGAAATATTGAGGAATTAATACAATGTAACAAATTCTCTGTATTGTTTATGACCTCCAAGGTACACGAGAATCGGCATCAATGCACTTCCTAGACTGCTATAATAATGAATACCCTAATCTAGCACAAGCAAAAAGTTGATGAATTGGAGGTTAAGTGCAATTTGCTAAGGAATATGGTTACAACTTCAGTAAAGATTCACAATCAATAGTCTCTAATTACAAAATTTCTACAAATTTAGTCTAGGCAAAGCTAAAGGAAGAAGACATAATGCATTAGATGCTAGAGGATATAGATCTCGAGAATCAGCATTCTCTTCCTACCAACCATAGGCAGGAAGAAGCAAGCAGTCAATCGTCATGTTTTCCAATAATTTGAATGTTTACTAAATCAATTAGAATATTAGGAGTTTTATTTAAGTTATATGCCTACAAGTTTTATAGAAAGAATCTCTTGGATGTAATATCTGTAAACTTTTGTAAGTTTTTCTTTGAAGTTTCGGAAAGTTATCATTCATGTCTGAAAACTCAGTACAATTGCTTTTGCATTTTGTTGCTTAGCCATGAGCTGCAACTTTTATAATATAATTTTCCCAGTTTTGGTTAAAAAAATCATTGAATGTTTTTAGTAATTTATATTGATTTATGATAATTACATTGGATGTTTGAGTGAATTGATATTGATAGTTATCATTTGGATGTTTTGGTGAATTTATATTGATAATAGCATTAGATGCTAGTGGTGGTGAATTGATATTAATTGTTCACTGATATTGATGGTTGATCATTGGCATTTGAATACTTTTTTGTGAATCAATATTGATTGTTGATTGACATCTGAATGATTTACTGAAAAATGATTGTTGGTTGTGGTGTTAGGATGTTTTGGCAGATTGGTATTGTTTGTGATTTGGTATTAATTGTTGATAGTGGCATTTGAAAGTTTTGTAAAATAATATTGATTGTTTGTTTGTAGTATTTGATTGATGAAGAAATTGATTGATTAGTGTTGTTGTGAAATTGTTGCTCATATTGGGGTGATAATGTATGTTATGATTGAATGATGATTAAAGGTAGAATAGTTGATGAGTTCAATTTTTTATTTCTTGAATGGTTTCCCTAAGAATGTGCTTAGGTTTGACTATATGTCATTTTCCTATTGTATGAATTCAATTGATGCCACTCGAAAATTGATTGATGTGACATATTGGGTATTATCTAATTCAATGATGCTGAAATAGTTGTAATCATATATGCAATTTATTATCTAACCATA
>SNQJ01S0068178.1:44212-70610 GCA_010110895.2 Picea sitchensis | reverse complement strand
ACAACATCGGGTGGCTTCGCCAAGGACGAGATCTTCGTGTCAACCAGCAATGTCGATTGTTATACGGCATCCAACCCTTCAAGGATGAGGTATTATGTGATGTTGCCCCACTGGATTTATGTGATGTTCTTTTGGGCCAGCCATATATGTGGAAGCACCATGCTATTTATGAGTCTCGACTCTGTAGTGTCATTGTTACTTTGGGGGGTCATCTCTATAGAATACCAGAGGTAGTTCCGGCTATTGTTTCACCTAAACAGTGCCGCAAGTTAGTATCTCATACTACAAAATTCAGCTTCTTCACAATTTGTTCAAAAGGGGAACAGAAGGACATTGCAACCACTACAGCCTCGTCCCAAGCACCTTCTATCCAACGGAAGCAGGTCAAAAAGGTTGCAGCAAAGTGAAAATATTCCTTTTGCACACTGTCCTCTCATGTAGCTCGACTTGTTGAATAGCCTCAGCCTCAACAGGTTCGTGACAGACTTCCACAAACTGAGCAGCGCAACGTCTCCAGCAAGGCAAGTAGCTCACCAAGATGTAGATTCAACGCTTTTCCCTCTCCCCCGGGAACTCAATGCAATGGATACCATTGCTTCCTAATGAGGGAGGATTGATCCAGGTGGATATCAGTGGCCACCCACCTTTTCCAACTGGCTCAAAACAGTTTTCTGACAATTTTGGCAATTTGCTATTGTTAGCAGTTTTAACTTCTAGGGCTATTTTGAGGTCCTAAATGAAGGTTTTTCGAGATAGATATTCTCAATGATAATTGAAGGCATGATTGAGCCCCCAAAATGAATCTCCTCGACTATACCTTTCCAACGGGCTATCATACGCCTAAAACGAAGATCGTATGAAAAAGTTACGACCCCGGGAAGTTGATGTACTAACTTACCCAAACGAGGCCCACATGAATTTTGGCGCTTCATCTCCTAGGGTTATGTTTTTGGATATATAGGGGTTTTGGAATTCCGGTTTATTGTAAAAAGGCCTTCATAGCCTCATTGTAATCATCTTCTTGCGAATGCGAGTAGCCGTCACATCTTTTCTCAGAGATAAGTTGACATCATTCTAGCGAGTCTTTCACTCTGTATTTTTACAGTCTCTGTACATTTATTTCATTAATAGAAATCGTGTATTATTGTATATCTGTGACTCTTGTTTTATTTTCGATATATCTTTGTTATATTGTTGTCTCTCTTTCAATATATCTAAATATTTCTATGTTATATCTCTGCTCTCATTTCATGTCAAAAATAATCCGGATCAAATCTAAACAGCTCCTGCTAAAATGCACTAAGGAACTTGTTGTCCCTATCATTGACAATATACTTTGGAAACCCGTAGAGTCTAAATACTTCCCTGAAGAAAAACTCTGCTACCTTTGTTTCCTTATATTCTGAAGATGTGGCAAATAAATGTGCAAATTTAGTCAACCGATCAACCACCACATATATGAAATCTTTGCCATGTACTTTAGGAAAACATGTGATGAAATCCATGAATATACTTTCCCACTTCCGCTCTGGAATGTGAAATGGTTGTAGTAATCTTGCAGGATGGGTCTACTCTAACTTTTTCTAATGACAAGTCAGATACTCCCTCACATGCCTCAATATTATCATCCTTGAGGCCCTTCCAAGTGAACCTCTCTTTGATCTTCTTGTAAATTTTAGAGTACCCCTGGTGCCCTACCAAAGGTGTATCATGCATAGCTCTCATGATGTTCTCCTTCAGTGTAGATTCTAAAAATAAGTATATGTGGTCTTTGTAGTAGATGATTTCATCCACCACTTTATACCTATCAACCTGGACATTGTGATCCATCAACTCACAAGAAATTGTGTTCTTGGAATACTCCACCAAGAGATGAGATTTCCAATCAGTTGAAATCTCTGCAAGCGAACATATCTCTGGTTTCCTAGAGAAAGCATCAACAACTGCATTTTTCTTTCCTTTTACATACTCATTGTCGAAATCATAGGACTACAATTTGCTAACCCACTTTTTTTTCTTTTCATTCAAGTCCTTTTTCCCAAAGAAGTGTTTCAAGTTGTTGTGGTCAATCTTAACCACAAATTTTCCACCTACCAAGTATTGTCTAAACTTCACCAAGGCATGCATGATGGCTAGCATTTCCTTGTTGTAGATGAAGTAGAGTCTCTCTAAATATATGAGTGTTCTACTCTCGTATGCTATTGAATGCCTCTACTGCATCAAAAATGCTCCTATACCCTCACTTGATGCATCACACTCAAGCACAAAGGGCTCAATGAAATCAGGAAGTGCTAAAATTGGGCAAGTGCTCATCACTTCCCTCATCCTGTCAAATGTCCTTTGAGCCTCCTTTGTCCACCTAAATGCCCCTTTCTTTATGAGATCTATGAGTGGTGCAGCCAACTGTGAATACCCCTTCAAAAACCTCCTATAGTAGCTGCAAATCCCAAACAAACCACACAAGTGTGTAATATATTTGGGTTGTGGCCAATCCAGTATAGCATGTATTTTATCCCTATGCACTTGTACTCCATGAGCACTGACCATGTGAACCAAGTATAATATCTTTGTCATTCCAAAATCACACTTTAACTCCTTGGCATACAGTGATTGTTCCTCCATGATGCTCAATATCTCATCCATATGCTCCAAGTGTTCCTCCCATGTCATGTTATGTATCAGAAGATCATCAAATAATACCAACAAAAACTTCCTCGGCTAATTTTTGAATATGTGGTTCATGCAGGACTGAAAGGTGGTCGGTGTTTTGGTCATCCCAAATGGCATGACCAAAAACTCATCATTCCCATAATAGCATACTATAGAGTCTTAGTTTTGAAGGATTTTACCTAACCATGCAGTGGTTCAAATAAACCCTCAATGAACAACATCACCAATCTCTGCTCAGATACATCTGTCACTATGACTACAAGCCTCTGAAACGCAGTGATGTAGGAATCCAATATCCCAACCTGTTTGAGTTGTGCCAACTCTCTAAAATGTAGTTTATGATCCTTCATGTCAAACCTCTCCATCAAATTTTGTGTGAAGTCCAGATAGGAGGTGATGTTGGCATGTCCCAGAGTGACCAATCCATGGTACCACCACTCATAGCCCTCCCCATCTAAGTGAAAAGTAGTGAATTTAATCACGCATGCCTTCGCCATTGGGCTAAGTTGGAAGTATGTGTCCAACTTCTACACCCATTCTCTAGTTGTGCACTTGTTCAAACCATCAAAGGAGGAAATGGTGAGCTTCCCAACCTCTCTCATGAGATCGATGTTTTGTTGACCCTTTTTGGCCTCCCTTGGCTTGTTCGTGTACTTGATATTGCAGCAGTCTTGTAGTGACATGGCTGCCTGAAATTCCTCACCAAGAGCATGGCACTCCCTCCAATAATCATCAAAGGTCTCACCCTGTCCTTGATGCCCTTGATTCCTTGTTTTTTGGTTCCCCACAAACCGAGGCATAAGAGGCCTAGGAATTATTCTACATGTGGTTATAGTGCCAACTTGTGCAAGAATATGATTGTTTCTTCCTTATACATGGTTTCCATTGTTCCCGTTGGAACCCCCTCCACCATTTTTTCCCATATTGTGTCTATTAGTGCCTCCCAAACCATTGTTACCCTCCATGGTTCTAGTTTTCACGATTACAAGCAATTAATTACGTCAAGAGTTGTGCCAAATGTTGTTTCCCATTGGCTAAACCCTCTAGGATTTGCAAAGCCCTGTCCTCATTATTGTCCCCCATGTTTCCTTCTTGTTCTTCCTCTAGTTGGTTCTCTTCTACTTCTTCTTCTTGGTTAAAAATATTGTATGCCCCTCATTGCCTCCTACTTCTGTAGGTACCCTTCTTTGTCTCCTTGCCTCATGAATCAATAAACTCCCTCGAGCTGGAAGGACTGAGGCTCTGATACCACTATAATGTTGTCACTAATGTTTTTGGGTTTTCTTTTAGTTTACTGATGTAAACATATTATCAAATAGTTTGCATACCCGACATTCTATACAACAAATTGCATGAAATATCTAGTCTCAATTTTAAAATGAGCAAAATACCAATTGCAAACTCAAAGAGATTTATTGCATTAATTACTTGTGATTGTTGTAATACATTTAAACCCAACACACAGTACAAAAAATAACAAATAATGAACCTAATATACTTGTTGTAGGTTGTCACTGTAATTTATGAAGCGAATGTGACTATGTTTGGTTGTCGAAATGTGCCCACAATTTCTGCAAGAACACCCACAAGTCGATATGGCTCTGTTGTGAGAGAAATTGACTTCCTTCCTCGAGCAATAGGTCCATTCACACAAGAAATAGGTACAACAATAGACAATTCGATTTTTGGTAATGAATATGCCCCCAAACAGCAGCGAACTCAGTCCTTTGTGGTAGTAATGCACCCAACACTCTGATAACTCGTTCCCAAGCCAAGAGTTTGGCCACAACAATAGTAAAAGTTTACCCAAAAAGAGAGTTCGACACAATGCAAGTGAACTCATCCCTACTCTAAGGAAAAATTGTTCCAATATTGTAGGAATTGGCCCCTCCTTTGAGAAATAAAGGCTACCCACAAATAAATCAACCCCAAACTAAAAAAGATGCTACCCATTAATACCAAAATGTAGCCACACACATAAACTCGCCCTTCTCAATCTAAATTGACCTTTGCTCATGAAAACTTAGCTACCAAGAGATAAAACTCAGTCACTCACTAAGAAATCTCAACTACAAGAAGATGAACTCTATCACACTAAAGCACAATAAAAATATCTGGATGATCTCCTCTCAATGACCAGTTAGGTTGGATAGTCTCACCACTGAAACCAATCTCCAAACTCTCTAGGGTTTTCGTCCCAAGAGCCAAAGCCACAAGAGCTTTCTCAAAATTCGATTTTAGAAAATAACAAGTGAATAATGAGAGAGGGCGCCCCTCATTTCCCTTTTCTATTTTTGTTGACCCTTTTTGGACCCTTTTAGCCTTTTAATAAAGTAAAGTGACTTTATAAACTTTAAGTCACTAAAAATGTCTCTTTTTATTAATTGTTCAATGTCACATTTAATAAGTTACTTTTCCGCTCCGTGGACATTAAATAATTAATTGATTCTCTTTTTCCACTAACTATAGCCTACGAGAATCACTTTGGCTATTTCATCAATCTCCTGGAGAGATCATTTGAGAAGGGAAATTACAATTGGTTTAAGTCTGGCACTTAGTTCCAATCACGTTCTTTAAGCAAGAGACATGAAAAATAGGATGGATCTTAGAGGTACTAGGGAGAGTTAACTGGTAGGCTGTAGGCCCCACGCACTTGAGAATTGTATAAGGACCACAAAAACTAGGAGTGAGTTTCTGACAATGTTCAACTTTGAGTGAAGTTTGATTATATGGTTGCAAATGAAGAAACACCTAGTCCCCTTCAGCAAATTGATGTTCTAAACGATCTTGATCTGCTTGTTGCTTCATGCGATTTTGAGCCATGAACAAATTTTCTTTGAGGGTACAGAGAATGGAAGCCCAGGTTGTAAGAGTGCGATTGAAGTCTTGAATATTGGATAGACTGAGCAGGTAGGAGAGAAAATACGATGGATTTTGACCATGTATCGCTTCAAAGGGAGTCATGTGAGTGGAAGCATGGTAAGATGTGTTGTACCACCATTCAACTAGTGGTAACCATTGAACCCGTTGAGTTTTTATGTCAAACACAAACACTACAAATATGTTTCCAATCACTTATTGATAGCTTGATTTTGTCCATCAGTCTGGGGATGATAGGTCATTTTGAGATGTAGTTAGGTTCCTTGGAGCTTGAAAAATTCTTGCCAAAAATTGTTGGCTAAATTTGGATCACGGTTGAAGACAATAGAGTGAAGATCCCGTGGAGTTTGAATATATTATCCATAAAAAATTGAGCCACTGTGGATGTGGTGAACATTGGAGGGCACTGAAATGAGCATATTTGGAAAGGTGATCTACTACAACCATGATGACAGACTCATTTCCTAATTTGTGTAAGCCAATAATGAAGTCCATAAAAATATTTTTCCATATAGCAGGTGGAAGGAAAAGGGAGCAGTTGGAGTGTGCCTGTAGTTTTGAATGTTTCTCCCTTATTGCGATGACACATATCAAAATCAACCAAAAAGGTGTGGATGTCTTGTTTCATGCCTTCCTAGAAAAAAGAACATTTGACCCATTCATAAGTTTTGTGAAATATTGAATGCCCAGTTGTGGGTGAAGCATGAAGTTAGGAGAGCAGAGTGGATTTAAGGTGAGATTGTTTTCTTAAATACATATGACCTTTATAGCAAAGCTCCATATTGTGTCGAGAGTATCCCGGAGAGGTCTGAGGATCTTTTTGCAATTGTTAGATCATGCAAGAAAGTTTGGGATCTTGCAACCAATCATGGTGAACGTCTTGTATCCAATCTGCTATAATGAAATAGAGGGAAAAGAGGGACCCTTCTGCTTCATATTTCCTTGAAAGAGTATCAACAACCACATTTTATTTTCCCTTCTTGTAAATGATCTAACAATCATAACCAAACATCTTAGTCACCCATTTTTTTTGCTTTGGGTATGAAATTATTTGTTCCAAAAAATACTAGAGGCTACAATGATCAGTTTTAATTTGGAAGCATTGTCCCAATAGATAAGTACACCATAGATCCATTGCATGCAGAATAGCCAATGTTTCCTTTTCATAGGTGTTTTTCCCCAAATGTCACTCCAAAATTTGTTTACTTGTGAAAGTCAAAGGAATGCCATCTTGTATGAGCACTACCCCAATGCCTTTCCCAAAAGCATCACATTCCAAGACAAAAGTCTTAGTGAAGTCAAGTAGTGCTAGAACATGAGTCATGCACAAAGACTCTTTCAATGCATGGAAGGATTGATCAGCTGTGAGAGTCCAACTAAAAACATTTTTTTTAAGAAGAGGAGTGAGAGGAGCTGCAATTTTACCATAATTTTGAACAAACTTGCAATAATAGGTTGTTAAACCCAATAAACCAAGCAAAATTTTAAGATTTTTAGGGCGAGTCCAATCCTAGATAGCTTCAATTTTTTTAGGATCCACGCGTACACCATCCTTGCCGACAATATGACCTAGGTACTCTACTCCAGAGGCCCCAAAAGCACATTTAGAGTGTTTGAGAAAAAGTTGGTGCTTAGACAGTAAGTGTAGGATTTCATCCAGATGGGCGATAAGGGCTTGCCAAGTTTTACTATAGATGGGGATATCATCAAACAAAACTAAGACAAAATGATGGAGGAAACGACAGAATACATGATTCATGAGACTTTCAAAAGTGGAAGGTGCATTACACAAGCCAAAGGGCATGACCAAGAACTCATAGTGAGCCTCGTGATTTCGAAAGGATGTCTTAGGAATTTCTTCCTCTTTCATACATATTTGGTGGTAACCAAAATGGATATCAAGTTTGGTAAAGTACTGACCACCCCTCAATTCATCCAAAAGTTCATCAATGACAGGAATGGGAAATTTTTCTTTGATTGTGATTTTTTTGAGGACGCGAAAATCGGGACACATGTGCCAAGTGCCTTCTTTTTTTAGTACCATGACTATAGGAGAATAATAAGGGCTAGTACTAGGAAGGATAACACCTGCTTCTAGCAATTCCTGAACAATTTTCTCAATTTCATTTTTCTGGTCAAATTCATGATCATAAGGGTGAACATTGGGAGGAAGATTGTCAGTGACTAGGAGAATGGAATGATCATGGATGTCACAGGAGGGGGGAATTCCTTGGGGAGTCTTAAAACATATTTGTGTTGGGATAGAAGATATTGGAGGTTGGGGTGCAAAGAGGGGATCTCAACTGCTTAAATGGAATGGAGTTGGATAATAATTTTGGAATGACCATTTTTAGTAGCTTTTCCATTCGATGGGAACTGGTGATATTAGGGGATCCTATTGTGATGCTTTGGAACTTATATTGTTGTCCCTCCTATTCGAATTGCATGGTTAAGTCATTAAAATCCATTATGATGGGGTCAAGTGTGCGTAACCATTCAACACTGAGCACAATTTCGTAACTGCCCATGTCGATAGAAAATATATGATATTTCATGTGGCACTCACTAATTTGTAGGCGCACATTTTCAAAACACCCCCCGCATTTCATGGAACCGCCATTTGCAATCATGATTTTAAAATTGTTGACTGCATAGATATAGCACATGGTCTCTTGAGTAATGCATCGATGGATAAAATTATATGTGTTTCCACTGTCGACTAGGATAATGAATTTCATATGCTTAAGTTAGCCAATTAACTTGAGGGTTTGGGGAGCAGAAAAAATGGTGAGGGCATTCAGCAAGATAAGCAGTTCAACTTCCTTTTGGATCAGAGTGAGGGGTATCAACATCTTCTTGGGGTAGCTCTTCAACATGGGGAACATCAATATCTTCATCAAAAACATCCTCAAAAATGGCCATAAAAAACTTTTGTTCCTTACACTTGTGGCCCATAAAATATTTGTCATCGCATTTATAAAAAAGACCCTTAAGTTGGAATTCGTCCATTTATGCCTCTGTTTATTTCTGGATCTTGAGAGGAGTGGCAAGAGGGGTGATATTGGTGGGTCTAGGGTGAGGAATAAAGGAGCGTTTTCTATTTTGGGAAGAGACAACCTGTTGTGCTTCCTTGGTGTGTTGAGTAGCTTTCAGCCAAGTCTGGGGGCGAGCCATTAGGACATGGTCTCGGATGTCATTCTTTAGGCCACTAATAAATCATTCCCAGAATAAGGTGTTGAACATGCCATGTGTTCTGAAATCCAATTACTCAAATGTGGTGATATAGTCTTCCATTGTGCTAGATTGTTTCATATGGTTAAATGGCCCAAATTATGTAAAACACCCAGCCACCTAGGCTGGGTCATGCAACTTAAAAACTTCCATTCTTCTTATACCAAATTGTAACATACCCAGGCTTAGACTTGCTGGGATATGCCACACTTAAACTCTTGCGGAACTTAATACATTGTAACATACCCGGCCTTCCAGGCTGGCCATGCCAACTCCATAAAAACAACAATACCATCTGTATATATATAAAACTTAAGTAAACAAACATATTCTGCAAACACACGGATTCATGGGGAAATAACAATAAACATATACGTGCAGCATACACAGGAAATACCCATAAATATAACACTTGTATAAATACACAACATTGTAAATTAACACACAATTGATACTTATCCTTTTTAGAAGACCACCAATTGTGTGCAGACCTTCCACGATTCTCCCAACCTTAGACCACGGTGCTCATCACTCTCAATAGTGGGTCACCCTGAGCTGGGACTAAACTCCACCTAGGTAAAGGGATTCCTAGGCTAGGCTGAGACAATACAGACAATAGGAAGGATTTCGTCCTAGGAGCTAACTCAAACTACCAACCTATAGTCTCTCATTCCCCACATACTTGTCCCACCCCATGAAGTGTGTCCCTTCTCTTCTCAACAGTCCTTTGGTTTCCCCACTTCCCTTACAGGGCTTCAGCAACATGCCGGACAAGAAGTCTCAGAGCACTTTAGTTGCAGTTGGGCTCCCTTGGGAAATCACTTTCCCAACAATTCTCTCACCTGGAGAGAGTTTCTCACAGGCCTGACAACCCGCCTCTTCAATCCACGGGCCTGAAAATGCGCCTCTTCAAACCCATGGGCCTGACAACCCCTTTCCTTAGTTCAATGCTTAAGTCAACTAGTTACATGGAATGGTGAAAACAACAACAATGTTTAGCTAAGGCACAAGTGATGGCAGCAACAACTTTCAGGTTTGGTTTAGGCACTTCCCATAACAACAAGGTACAGGTAACACAAGAGTGCATGTAGAATAATCCAAGAGTGCGTGAATAATGCATAGGTCGACTCATGGAGAGCATGGCTAAGTGCGTGAATGGTTGAGTGAGTGAATGGCTCCATGAGTGGGAAACATACTAATTTCCCCCACACTTATTTACATGCGCCCTTAATGACACATGGCTCTCAAGGAGCTTGTTTCTCTCCACTTGGGATTCATCCTCTTTCCCATAAGAACTTAGGATAAAACAATTATCCTCACCATAGTCTTTAGGAATAATATTATAATATTCATTTGGAAATAAGCCCTCTAGCTTAGCCCACTTTCCTAGGCTCTTATCCCCTCCCTTTCCCTTCCTAGTGGAGTTTAGTCCCCCATACTCTTTTATCGTGGTCGGTCTACACGCAGCAGTGTATTATATTAATGATATGAGTGTTTACATATACAAAAATAGGCTCAATGTCCTTTAGCATCTAGGATATCCTGCCTAATAATCAGATAAACCTTATGGCCTATAATAACCTGGCTCACAGGCCTATGAAACATATTCACGTTCACATTTAAAATTGGGGCTCGGTCTTGGGGTATTACAATCCCCTCCCCTTATTTATGCCTTGTCCTTAGTGCATTATATACCATGAACAATTCAAAATTCTTCAAAAATATCCCAAATTTTGCTATTGGAAGCTTGTTATCCATTTGGTGCTCTACTTTCAAGCACCATTTCATGTATTCATAATGTATCCAGAAGTCATTTGCTCTATTCCATAGAGCTACTTCAAGAAAGAATTCATCTCATTGTTCCATTTGACATACCCTCGTTATGATAGCTACCATGCCATAAGCACTCCTGAGTCGCCTATTCCTTGTTTCACTCACCCTTCCAGGCTCAGGCATCCCTTCACTTCTACACAGTCCTTCAACGATCCATATTGCCAAGGATTTCACACACAAGGAGAGCGCCAACTAATTATTAGAACCCCACAAAGATTCTACATTTATAGGGCTCTAGTGTCTTCAACAATAGTTGTTATTTCCAAGAATTCCACTTTAATCAACATTATCTCATCTGCATCACACACATGCAGTTATAATGAGAGAACATTACAAAAAAATTCATTTAGAAACTCAAACTTATTTCATAAGGAAATTTTTTCCCCAAAATATGAAATTCTATTTCATAATTGTTCATGGTTGTTGCAACAGTAGGATGCAATCTTCATTATGGCTTTCAATAAGCACCATACCGAATACTATTTTTCCTACAATGCTTTTATCTTGCATTCAACCAACAAATTGCCAGTATTTCCTGTACATCATACTTTCATTGCAATATGTACCAAAACCTTACGAAGTGATCTTAGAATTGTCTACAACTAACAATTCAATCACAACTACCAAACCATTTATTAAATAGAAAGAACGAATTATCATGCTATGCATATGCATGTTCACCATTAATATCAATAAGTTCCTTACTCTATTTTCTGAACAAAAATTTCTTGTAGTCAATGCTCATGTGACTACTTGACTTGCAACTTTCTTGTTGCAATGTCCTAACAACTCTTGAAACGTTCTCAACTCCATGAGTTTGTAACATTTCAGTTGTTAGTATAATTATTTCCATTCAATAACATATATGCATGCACTCATAAAACGCATTCAGCAAATGCATTTAAGTATACAATTGTATCATGCATAAGTGCAACTCTACTACTAACTATGCATGAGTGCAACTCTCAATGCATATCTATTCAATGCACTTTTGCATTGATTTTCATGATGCTCTATATCTAAGTCATGCATCTCACCATTGGTAAATTGGAAGTCTAGCCAATGCCTTGACACATTCACCATACACTTCCTATTATCTTCTCAATTATTTGGATGCCTTCTTTTTCGACCTAAACACTACACCAAGAATATAATTATGTGGTGTTCATTAGTGTTAGCAAAAAGGATGCAGTCCAATCATTATTTAAAGGTAGGAATTTTATTGGACATAATGTGGTACATAGCCTTTTCATAACCATATCTTTCCATAACCAACCATGTCATGGTCTCATACATGACTAGCTTTTCTGGCATCCATTCCTATAACAGGTTCATACTCTTTATTGCTTTGGTTATTACCTCATAACCAAATTAACATGGCATGCTACTATGTCATTGTGTGCATTCAAAACTAAGAAGCTTTGATAATTATTACAGGCCTCCAACCTTTACCACACCTAGTGGTATCTTATTCTCATTTATGCATTCAAATAATACAATATTGTGATTTTATAAATAAATTTGGTTGAGGAAATTCTTACCTAAATTCCCTTCAGCAATTATGCAATAAGAGTAAATGAAATTCATACCTGCATAGTTTCCATTAAATGAATTTGATGTTACCTTATTAGTTGATAACATTAGAATCTCTCATGCCTCTTTTATCAGTCTTATAATCAACACTTTAGCTTTTGTTGCTTCCTTCCATAAGCAGCAACATCAATAGCAACACTTGCAAACATGCTAGAATTCTCTCTTTATGTGTATGGTTGTCCAACAAGCCATAACATAATTGTTTCTACAGTAATTGCAGCAACTTCTTTCTCCCTGTATCATTTTTTTTCCTTGATGATCCCAGAAGTCTTCAATTCTTCCTGAATTCCTAAATCTTCTTGTTCTCTCACTGTAATCAATGTACATAATTATTGTTGCCCTGGGCACTTTCTAGCCAAATCACTCTTGGCTACTTTTGCATTTCCAGCCAAATACTAAGTTGATATTAACCCTCAGTATTCATTTATTTATTGGATCTATCTAACCCAACTCATACTTGGACAAATATAATTCCAATCATGGTGTCTTATAGACTTTGGATCTTAAACATCATTTTACTTTTCGGGACTAAACTACCTCAACCCTTCCCTGACTGAATACTTTATCACTTGAATTTTCTTGCACCATTATCTTCTCTTTTCTTAGATAACTAGCCTCAAACTCGACTTGCATAACCAATCTCTAGCATACTATAAATATGCACATATGCCTTCCTCACCAGCTACATAGAATTAATTGGAAGTAATTAACACTGCTTTTAATATACCATCATAATTTCCAGTGATACTTCCAACCTCCAATAATGTCACTCATGGCTCTAATCCACTTGAAATGGATTCTTGTCAAGTACCATCTCCTTTTCTTTCTATACCAAGTGTGGAACCATTTTCTTCTTCATGGTTCCTTATTGATTTCTCTTTAGAAATTCATTTCATTTTCAAGTTCTTCTTGACTTGATATCTCCATGTTATTGTGGAAATACCTTCAACACTTTTGGAATGCATCAACAATCCTCTAATATTTTTGTTGTAATTCCTGGAGTGTTTTCATGCATCCCTATTAGGTTGATATATACCTCATGATTTCTTCTTCCATTATCTTAAGATGTTCAAGGACTTGACTCCATCCAAGAATCTTTCTTGTCTACTTTGCATACTTGTAACCATATATTATGCTGATATTAATTTTCATCATTCCACTATTACTTGGATCCCTCTGATCCAACTACTACATGACCAAATCACATTTCCAATCATGCTCTCTAATTAACCTTGGATATTTAACATCAATTTATTTATTGAAGCAAATTGATTTAGCCTTTCCTTGACCGATCATATCAACACTTGGATTTGCTTAATGAACCATTACTTCCTCCTGTCTTGACTCCTCCAATTTCAACCTGACCTACATAATCAACTTCTATCATGCCATATTGATGTCATTCATACCATGCTTCCACTGCACACTCTGACAACAATAATGGAGGTGCTACCTCCAAACTGTAGGACTGATCCTTGGAGATGTTACATCTTATCTCCAAATATACTCTGTGTTTATCTTTATCAGAAAAATAGCATTTTAACCTATCAATCTTTTAGAGCAGATATGCCCACACTCTACTGCCTTATCTATACATTGGCATCCTTTAGAGTGAATGTAATTTCACTACATCATTCACTACATGATGTACTCTTATGCTCAATTTCCATTAAGCACCTTGATTAACATGAGTGGATTTCCTGTAATGGATTCCCAAACTTCATGGTTGCACCTTGATTCATATCTTAACATTCTTCAATCTTGACCTTTGATCATTCTTGACATAACATTATGTCCTCGAGTACTTTACCTCCTTCTTGATACCAGGTCCAAACTCTTTTAGGACTGCATAGTCTTCAATATTTGACACCCTAACTTTAGGTGTCTCTTCCATATGAGTTGCAATCATTTGACATCTTTTCTGTAAAATTTCTTCAGCTGCCATGCTACAATTTCTTTGACAGTTACTGCCCTGGAAATTCCATGCATTCTCCTTAGGTTCCCTTCTTCATCTAGGAAAGTAAATGCCTTATTATGACAGTCTAGGATAGCATGGTGTTGGTCCAACCAATCCATACCAATTAGACATTCATAGGAACCTAAAGGTAGGATGTTCAAGTCTGCCTTGGTGCTCAGTCCATTCATGTCCATTGGACATGCCTTAACCATCTCATTAATTTTTCTTTTATCTCATGTAGTCAACTGCACCAACCAAGATTGTCCCTACTTTCTTCCACTTCAATCATATGTGACTGAAACTCAACTTGCTTGTTGTCCAGGGCTTCATAGATCCTAGGTACACTTATGCCCATGTCCTCCACTGTCTCAATCATTCTTTCTTCTGATTTTTCCTGAAAATTGCCTTCCCATGTCAATTTTATGAGGGATTAGTTATATTCTACTTTTCCATATTTTTCCAACGCCTACTTCCATGCTCAATTCTGAGTTTTGAGCAAAAAGTTGTGAATGTTTGAAAATTATGCTTCTTGGGAGGTAATCCTTGTATAGTTGTTCTCCTTCTTCAGAGCCAAATTAACTCTTGGACCCATGTTGAATCCTCTCTCAGGGTTCACAGGCTCCTATGTTTTCCTTTCAATGCAGGTCTGTACAAATAAAAAACCCCATGAGCTCCACTTCTAAGCCCCTTTCTGTCCTTAAGAACAATTTCCGAGCACTAGCCCTTTTTCTTCAGCCCCCAATCTCATGTGACCACAAAATGTGACCAAGAGCTTAACTGAAAGGCACTTTTCCAGAGCTTCAGGACTTTGAGGATCCATAACTCTGAGATTTGGAGGCTCTTACTACCTCCCATTTTATTTCTCCTGAACGTCGAACTGGCGAACTCTTGCATGGTACATCTTCAGAGATTCGGGGCTTCGGGGCTCCGCTGCTTCATAACTTCGGGAGATTCGCTAACATAACATAACAAGTATCCCGAACATCGAACTGGTGAACTCTCGTACTGGTGCTTCGGAGCTTCGTGCTTCGAGGGTTCTTATACTATTACACCTTAATTCTCCCGAACACCGAATTTTTGAATTCTCGTGCTGGCACTTTGTTTTTCGTTATTCTGACGCTCCCTTGCTTCGGGCTTCGGAAGTTTGGACCACACAACACGCAAAGTTCCCCGATCACCGAACAAGAGAACTACTTTGGTTCTCCATGGATCCAGAGCTTCAGGCTTCGAAAGATCTTGCAACAACATACACACATATCCCCGAATGTCGAATATCCGAACTTCTGGAGTCTCATCAGTAATCATGCACCAGGGGGGTGCTACATGTCGAAAATGTAGAGATGACACGTGGACCAATATACGAGTGACACGTGTCAAGTTCTAATTGGCACAAAAGGTCTGTGAAAAACATGAAACAAGATGACATGTGGCATGCTTAGAGTGGGTCCACGTCACCCTAGGTGACATCAGCAATGCCATGTCACTTCAATGCTCTGGAACTTGAGAGAACTTCTCAGCATAACACAACACATTTCCCGAACGTCGAACTTCCAAACAGGTGCTCCCCAGAGCTTCAGGACTCCGGTACTTTGGAACTTCATGATTTGGGAAATCTTCTAACTTAACACCTTATTTCTCTCGAACGTCGAACTGGTGAAATCCTAGAGAGGCTCTTCGGAGCTTTGCACTTCAGAGTTCTTTACAACTTCTCACTTGAAAACTCTGGAACGAGCATTCTCCAAAGCTTTTAACACTTCGACACTCCAAAGATTTGTGCTTCCGATATTTTTGTTGTTGAACACCACCCAACCCCCTAACTGTCAAACGTTGAATTGATGAACTCCCAAACAAGCGTTCTCCAGAGCTTAAATGCTTTGGGCTTTGGGAGACTTCTCCACTCTACACCAAAAATCTCTCGAACACTGAATTCCCGAATACTGGCTAATTTGTGGACACGTGTCCACAAACATGAATGGTCTGGATTGGCTTCGGACTTCGGATCTTCAGGGAAAACTCCACCATGCGCAACCATAATCAAATTCTCTCGAAGTGTCAACTTGCAGAACCACTCGAGGATCCAACAACCCACCTTCTCCCAAATGATCTACGATGTAGATTCACTCCGAGACTTCGAAGCTTCGGGGATTTCCCCCTCTTTCTGTGAAAGAATTAAAAATTTCGGAAGAAACGAAGTTCGAAGGACTGGAGGGTTAACTGTCACGCTCCTTTCCCATATCTGACGATTGTGAAGGATTTGGTCCCTTTTCAAACAGATCCTACGGCCATTGTGGTTTCCCGAACTGCTACACCTCTTCAGCTTTCAAACACAATTAAGGTGTGTTCTCAGCGCCCTCTTGGCACTCATGGACGCACTGAAACTCGAATTTTGTCCATTTTGACAACAATTCTCTATGAAACTTTACTTCAATTTCCACTTACATGGCCCATCCAGGCTCAGTGTTGAAAAATGGAGCTCTGATACCATATTGTAACACACCCAGCCACCCAGGCTCGGTCATGCCACTTAAAAACTTTCATGCTTATGATAACAAATTGTAACATACCCAGGCTTAGACCTACTGGGCTATGCCACACTTAAAATCTTGCAGAACTTAATACATTATAACATACCCGGCCTTCCAGGTCGACCATGCCAACTCCATAAAAAAAACACTACCATCTATATATATATAAAACTTAAGCATACAAACATATTCTGCAAACACATAGATTCATGTGGAAATAACAGTAAACATATACATGTAGCATACACAGGAAATACCCATAAATATAATACATGTATAAATACACAACATTGTAAATTAACACACAATTGATACTTATCTTTTGTATAAGACCACCAACTATGTGCAGACCTTCCACAATCCTCACATCCTTAGACCACGTTGCTCATCACTCTCAGCAGTGGGTCACCCCTGAGATGGGACTAAACTCCACCCAGGTAAAGGGATTCCTAGGCTAGGCTGAGACAATATAGACAACAAGAAGGATTTCATCCTAGGAGCCAACTCAAACTACCAACCTACAGTCTCTCATTCCCCACATGCCTGTCCCACCCCAGGAAGTGTGCCTCTTCTCTGCTCAATAGTTATTCGGCTGCCCCACTTCCCTTCCAGGGCTTCAACAATAAGTCAGATAAGAAGTCTCAGAGCATTATAGTTGCAGTTGGGTTCCCTCAAGAAATCACTTTCCCAACAATTCTCTCACCCGAAGAGAGTTTTTCATGGGCCTGACAACTCGCCTCTTCAAACCCACGGGCCTAATAACTCGTTTCTTTAGTTCAATGCTTAAGTCAACCAGTTACAGGGAATTTTGAAAACAACAACAACGTTCAACTAAGGCACAAGTGATGGCAGCAATAGCTTTCAAGTTTGGTTTAGGTGTTGCCCATAACAACAAGGTACAGGTAACACAAGAGTGCGTTCATGATCCAGGAGTGCATATATGATGCAGAGGATGACTCATGGAGAGCATGGCTAAGTGTGTGAATGGCTAAGAGAGTGAATGGCTCTATGAGTGGGAAAGAGACTAATTTTCCCCACACTTATTTACATGCACCCTTTATGAAAAATGGCTCTCGAAGAGCTCGTTTCTCTCCACTTGGGATTCATCCTCTTTCCCATAAGAATTGAGGATAAAATAATTATCCTCACCATAGTCTTTAGGAATAATATTATAATATTCCTTTGGCAATAAGCCATCTAGATTAGCCCACTTTCCTAGGATCTTAGCCCCTCCCTTTCCCTTCCTAGTGGAGTTTAGTCCCCCATACTCCTTTATCGTGGTCGGTCTACACGTAGCGATGTATTATATTAATGATATGAGTGTTTACATATACAAAAATAGGCTCAATGGCCTTTAGCATCTAGGCTCTCCTGCCTAATAATCACATAAACCTTATGCCCTATAATAACCTGGCTCACCAGCCTATGAAACATATTCACATTCACATTTACAATTGGGGCTCGATCTTGGGGTATTACAAATGATGTGTGTTAGTGTCAAAGCATTCATAAAGATCTGCAACAAACTGTGTCCAAGGAACATACCCTCTACATGAATTGTTGCGCCATTCACACCATTGCCATCATTCAAGATTCAAATAAAGGACATTGATACGAAGTTTGGCTAAATCGTTAGCAATCTCATGCAAGGAGAAATAATGTTCCATTTGAGTGACCCGACTTGTGGGGTCAGGGTCATCAAATTTATTCAAATCCACTTTGGGGAGACGAAGGTCATGATGAAGGGGATTGTAATGAAAGACCGTGGTATGGGAGGACTCAGTTCTGTCGAGGTGTGAAGGTTGGTCAAAGGAGGTAGGGCCCTAGAATATATTCATCCATTTGGTAAGGTTGTCTTCAAGGGAGTCAAAGCGACCATTGAGGGATTCAAATTGGCTATTGAGGGAGTGATATTGGGTAGTGAGAAACTCAACCTGGGAATTAAGGTAACTAATTTCAGAAATCATGTTCTGGATTTTATAGTGGTGTCAAATGCTTGGTTGTGGGTGTGGTTCATTTTGGAGGTAGGTAGAGAAGAAGTGGGTGGGTAGGTGGGACCAAAGAAAAAAAAGGATTATAAGTGATAGATATGGTTGCAATCAAGTCGAAGAGCAGAATCTAGTGGGATAGGTCACAAATAAGGGTGTCGAAAGGGTTGGGTGGGACCATGGAAAAAAAGGCTTATAAGTGATAGGTATCAATGGAATCAGGGAAAAGAGAGGAATCCAATAGGATAAGTCTCAAATAAGGGTGTCGACGAGACCACTAAACCTTTATTTTTTTTACTCCTATTGAGTTATACTCTAGCCTAAAGAATACTTCAGTGATGGAATGCCCAAATTTTTAATAGGGAAATTTGTGTAGGAATTTCACAACCTAGATGTAGGAGGCAGGGTTGCACTTCAAAAGTTCCCCTTTGTTTTTGTTTTGTTCTATTCTAGTAGCAAGGTTTAGGGTTTTCAAGGTTCCTACAAACAAGAGTTTTCCCTGTGCTACAACTCTCTGATATACATGTGGGATTGAATAATAGTACTCAACCCAATATCTCAGGCCACCAATTAAGGAGGCTCGATCGTACCCTTAGCCATACTACCAGATTACCTAGGTACTAGAGAGTAGTCTTCCCGAGTGTTGTTCTCTATGCTATTGTATCAGTCAGGTGGTCGATAAGCTGACCTATATCTAGTTTCAAGATACCTATGGGACTCCTTATATACTCAAAGGTACATGGGAGTGATGGCCATGTATAGGTGTTTTCTGATGCGGTACTACTTGAAGGGGTACCAACAGGGGTTACAGAGGTTTCCAACTAGGTGAAATAGTGGTTTCAAGTAACCTGTGAAATCGTTTGTATTTCCTAAGTGTAGTCCTTCCCAACTACAATTTTACCCACCAAACGATAGATCCATGTGCTTTAAAGATATCGATAGTACACATCTCCACCCTAAAAAAAATTGTCTAAATTTTTTGTAGAGGAAAGTGCTCAGATAACACTTGTAAGGTGTCAGATGTGTTATGTAAAGAATAACATAATAACTATGATGAATACTAGCATAAACAATGAAATATAGAGAACAAGAACACCAAAAAGGTTACCTTTATTGATAAAAATCCAAGTTCACTTGTCTCTTTGAGGGGGCAACCTCCAATAGAGCAGAGCTAAATTACAAAATAATTCTCAAGACAAAACTTTCTCAAGCCTTCTACTCATATTTATACTAATTCTCTCTTCTAAAGAACATTCTAGGAGAAGATCTTTCTAGACACAGAAACTTCTATTAAGTCTTCTTACATTAGACTTGTTCACATTATTATATAGACCTTATTTACTCATGGCGGCCTTTATTACATAGAAAACATATTATTCTACCTACGTGAGGGGTTAGGGAGGTCACGTCCCTAACAAACTTATTGAAGTGGCAAACAAAGCAGGATTCATCCTAAGAAAAACATGGAGGCTACTCCATGTAGATTTCTTCATTCAAGTCAATATGTAGAAAAGCACTTTGATGTCTATCTTATATACTTCCCAACCTTGAGAAGCAACAAGTGAAAGAACAAGACAAACTAAATCCATTTTTGCAACAAGGGAAAAATTTTGCAAGTAATCAATACCTTCAACTTGTAAGAACCTTTGGAAACAAGGCAATCTTTAAACTTATCCATGCTTCCATCTACTAAAAAATCGGTTCTATATACCCACTTGGAAAAACGAATAGTGTTACCTTCAAGAAGAGGAATAAGATCCCAAATGTCATTCATAAGATTCACAAAAAAGCTCAAAAGTAGGCATTTTATAAGTTACTCCTAATGCATCTCTAATGGAATTAAATGCAAAGAAAAAAGTATCAAAATGAGCTTTGATTTTAGAAAGAGTAGCCATCATTGTTTGATCATCTAGCTTCGTGATTCCAATATTACAAATTCGAAGTCTCATGAGCGCCTTTAACTTTGTGATGTGATATTCGATTTGAGGGATTTTTGTTAGATCAAGAGCGATGAGTTGATTTTCTAGATGATGATCATGAATAAATTATTTTTTCCCAAAGAGTTGCTCAAACTTCAACCATTCTCCCTACGATGTGTTAAGGTATTGAATATGGAATTTCATGTCTTCAAAGATTGACATATCAATAAGACTTCTTGCTTCATCATTACAATTTATCCATTTTGCACACTTTTCATTGGCCAATGGTGTTGCATCTATCCCAAGAGTGATTCGATATGGCCCTTTACTCTTGCATATATTCTCCATGTATGATTTCCATAAATAATAGTTTGTGTTGGTTAATTGAACCTCACAAGAAGCCATTTTGCAAAATTAGAAAACAAAATGTAGAATTAGCTAAAATAACCTATACCATAGTGTTGATCTCCAAAAAATAACCAAATTCAAAAAACATGGGACTTAAAAAGGAGTTTGTATGAGGAAGTTATACCCATAGAAAGTTGAAAAAACAAGGATGACCATACACATCTACCAAAAATGAATTTTTAATGCATTAGAATACAAAATAAGTTGTTATCAATTATACCAATTCAAGAGGACTAAAAAATATAAACTATAGAAAAAATAACACCCAAATCTAAGTTTGTATGGTGAATTTATATCAATTTGAAAATCACTTTCAAAATTCAAGTGTGAATCCCCACAAGTGGATTTGAAGTGTCACGTGGAAGTGCCTAACTAGTCCACATGGCTCTATTAGAGCAAGTTGACTAGACCTACATGGTGACCTGATTTGGTAGAAAATGATGACATGGTGATTCCACATGTCATTATTGTGTGGGATGATGCTAATGTGGTAAACCTAAAATGCCACACAACATATTTAGTTGAAGTGGCATGACCTACATTACAATCAATGTGGTAATTCCATGTGGCAATCCATGTAGTTGTGACCATGAGTGGGTAGGGTGTATAAAGGAGGGTCCACATGGAGGGGAGGATGATTTATTTGAGTGGTGGAGTAGGGATTAGTAGGAGGGCATGTGGAGGTTCCAAAGGCGAGCGTTGATGGTGGAAGGAGGGGTAATGGTAGTGGTATTAACAGTCGGTGGGGAAAGTCAAATAGTGGGAAAGGTGAACGGGTATGCCAATGACGAAAGGCAACATGAAATGAAAAGGGGTGGGTGTTAGTAGGGGAGTAGGATGCCACTAGTTAGGTGATCAAACAAACAACAAGGGAGATAAATCGATGATGATAAATTGATGATAGGGGGACATTAAAACCAACAACCACCATTTTTCTTAAAAATTGATTTTTTAATATAAACTCAAAATAAATAAATAAAAGTATTTTAAACATGAGACTTAAAAAAAACCTCTTGGTGAGAAAATATTTAGATATGGGACATATAGAGGGTGATTTCCATGAAAGAAAAGTGTTATTAGCTAATTTGGTTGCTCCAATTGCAACCTCGTAGTCAGATTGTGCCAAAAATCTACTAAAATATGCAAATATAAGAAGTGCCCAATTGATTGGTTTGCAAAAGGACTAGATATCTCATTTGATAAAGGATCAAAGTTTTTCTTAAACCGCTCTGATACCATATGAAAAAATCCACATGGCTAGATTATCATAGTAAACACACAGATTGACATAGGATATATGTAATAAAACCCTCGAAGGGGGAACATCCACGAATCAATGGGCAATGCTCAATTATTTCTTCTCAATTTTCTTCTTATATAATGAGGACCCAAGTCTTTTATTTATAGAGTATATGCTTGCATGCAATGTAAAGGAAAACTGCTCTTTTATTTCTAGCTCACTAAGCCAATAACTAAAATATTATTCAGGTCAAGATTACTTAAAATTATGATCTATCCATGCAATGGATAATTACAAGTTATTTATTGTGCATAGTTAATTTATTTTCATGTGCACATAATTATGCACCAGTAGGGTCGATGTTGAGTTTGTGGGAAGAGGATGTAACACCCCTCTCATATGAAACAACTAATATCATGTGACACCTTGCTTATGATTAGATCATGTTGATTAGACTTCACAAGTTAAACTTATACTACCCTCTTATGTACCCTTGATACTCATTATGTTTTATCTAGAGTTTGGCTTAAGAACAAAGATGAAAGTGTTTGACTAACCTTATATCTATACCAAAGAGCATTTTCCAAGCTAAATAATGGAAATAAATGCCACAAACTACACAACATAACATTTCAATACCATAGAAAATAATTTAGAGTGGGACTTGTTTGTGGAATTGTTCATTGTCTTACATCTAAGGTTCAAATCAAGCAACATCGTGCTACCACAATGTTTGTCTGTGAGCCTCTTCCATCACACGGTGCCATTTTCTTCTCATTGGACAAACCTTGATCCCCCTAATCTTGTGTTTCCCTTCAAGCACTCCAATGTGCAATTTAAAAGTATATCTATAATCGATCATTATCCAAGTTGTCTCTGCTACAAGTATCCAACATTGAACCTTCTATTTGATTATTTTTATTGATCAAACCTTCCACTCCAAAGTCATGACATAAATATTTTGAATGGGTTGAAGCTTTAGTATTGACTTTATTTGAATATATTTCTTCCTCCTCATTCCTTT
Organism: Picea sitchensis; assembly: GCA_010110895.2. Lineage (NCBI taxonomy): Eukaryota > Viridiplantae > Streptophyta > Pinopsida > Pinales > Pinaceae > Picea > Picea sitchensis. Next base: position 47,342 of record SNQJ01S0068178.1, on the reverse strand, counting down.
CTGACAAGGACCAATCATATGACTTCTCTTGTTCAAAAGAGTACTGTAAACTTGAATTTCTATTTTCACAAGGAAATGCCCCATCCTTACATTTTCTAGAAATGGGGTGTACATGTCTCGAGTGAGAATCAAAACATTGAATATCCTTGTCATCTTCATCTAGCTTATCACATCTAGCGTAACAAACAATTTCATATTTCCCTATTTCTTTCTTTTGCTTCCTTTTCCAAACCTTTATGTATTCTTATCTATGCTTGGTAAGAACATCTTCTTCATTGTTTTGTTTAGGAGGTTTGACTATACTGCTTCTACAGTAACATGTTATGTGCCCATAGTTATTGTACTTATAACATTTAGTATTGTAATCAAGTAGAGGATCAAATGAATTGTAGTTTATGTTAGCAAACCCATGAGAACTTATGGTTTTGTTACTCACATAACCATCCTTTGAGATCTCATAAGAACCCCTATTTCTATCTCTCACATGATCACTTCTTGCATAAGCTCTACAATCTATTGCCTTATGACCAAAATTATTGCAAGAAAAACAATATCTAAAAAAGAGATTTTGGTACCAAATTGTGAAAGGCCTTCTTGGTGGAACAACTCTTATGAACTCATCCTTGTTATTCTTGTGAGAAGACTCAGGTTTTTGTTGGTCATCATTTCCTTTTTTGTTACTGCTTTCATTGTCGATGGAGCCTTTGAGAATATTGACATAGATTTTATAATTTTCTTCATTTTCCTTTTCTGATGGCTATGTGACCTTAATTCTTGCATCTCCCTCGAGGGTATTTTGTTTTTCATCGTATCCAAGACGTGTTTTAATGAATGGTGACCTTTGGCAACTGAAAATATTATCTAATATTTCAATACTCTTTCAAAACTTCAAGCTTCTATTCAACTGATAAGTTTTTATCTCTAGTTCATTTCTTAAGGAAACAATTTCAGCCTCTAACTTCTTGTAATTTTCTTCCTTTTCTTCCAGATGGCTTCTCACCACTTTTTCTATCCTTCTTGTTTCTTTTAGTTAAGTCTTCAGGATGATAACTTTCTTCTCTATTTCTTCAAGATCATGATCCTCCTCTTCATATTTCTGCAATTTGTTTTTCTGCTTCTTTTTCTTAAGCTTGTCTATTTTTTCTAAGGAACTGACGAGTTTTTATTCAAGATCTTCTTATTCTTAATCCATTTTTTCTTTTTTATTATTAGCAAGCTTTGTTTCCATGGTTTTTTATAGATATTCTTCTTTGCAATCCATATGTGCTCAAGATCTGCCATCCAGTGGTTAAATTGTTTATGAAGGAACTTGCTCTGAAACCAATCGTTGAACTTGTGCCTATAGTAAGAGGGGGGGTGAATCAATATACGATACTTTTTACTTTATTTAACCATTCATTAGCCAAGAAATAATAATCACATATAAATTCAATTCATAATGCACAAAGTTTAACATGGAAACACAATCTAGAGAAAACCATAACTTATCTTTATAAATGTTTGTAGGCACCAGCCTATTGTTACAAATATTGTAGGGACCAACCTACTGGAGACACCAATCTCCTTAACTAAGAACCAACTTAGAAGATGTAGGCTCTAACCTACTAGAGACACCAATATCATCAACTAAGCACCAACTCAAAAATATGTGGGCACCAACCTACTGGAGACACCAATCTCCTTAAATGAGCACCAACTCAATAATATACGTGTAGACACCAATCCAATATGTTCATAAAAATATTAATTATGACTTCACCTGCATGCTTCATTCCACATACAATCCTTCAAACCCTAGCAAGCATCATAACATCATTCCCATAATGTAATAATTGATGATAACATCCACTAACGACAACATCACAATGTCAAAACAGTGCACACGGAAACATCACAAACCTTCAATCCTTCATAGTGCACCTTGAGAATAAGAAAGACCTCAAGAAAATATATTAGACATCTCTTGCACACCAGAAAGACACCCCAACACCTTTAGCACACCTCGGGTCACTTATGCACACCTCGGACCTGATCTCTTACTTTGTTTCTCTACAAATGTGAAAATATATCATGTATTTATAGTAATTATGTCCTCACTTTCAGGGTTGGCCTGTAAAGACTCGCTAAGCCAACCTCAATTTTTTGGTTGGGTTGTCGGATGGAAAAAATCATATCTCCTCATTCCTAGGGAGTTAGAGAAAATGTGATATGCCAATGAAAATCTCTCAGAATAAGCTTTCCAACCATATAACTTGTGCTCTCAATTGAGATAGGTATGTAGGTGTTGATGGCAAAAATTGTCCATGTTCAACATTAAGGAGATCACCCGGTCAGGGCCCTAATTAGATCCTTATCTATTTGGTGTGGTGATTTTGACTGGTTAAATGGGTCCAGTTACCCTTTTCCTAAAATTAATCTAAACTAAATGTTAATCCTAATCTAAATTAATCTAACCTAAACTAACTCTAAAACTACCTTTATGTTTGTTGATGCATAATAACATTTTTTACTATGAACAAGCAAAAGAGAAGATTTGCCTTTTGCATTTGCTTGAAAAAGCAATCTTTGAGTCAGCGGAAATGAGGGCTCAACCAAGCCACAGAGAAGGTTGCTCCTACTAAAGGAGAATTTCATTTAAAATAATTGAATCTATGTCTAAATGTAGTCTTATATACAATGCAAAAAAACAAAGAAAACTATCATAACCTGGCACTTAGGAAGAAGTTCCTAGACACCAACTGCAATGATAATGTAAAATGGAGATCAAACATGAGATTTATGACTAATACCTAGTTACAAAAATAGTTATGGCAGCAAGTATTATTTGATCTTATCCATGCTTCAACAAATTCATGTAACCTGAAATTGGAAAATAGTAGTCATTATAACAAGGAAATAGTTCACATATTCTAATGACTATTAAATCAAGTGCATATTAACAAATCCACTAGTAAATAGTGACCAAGATCTTTGCCAATATACACAAATACATTCAGAAACAAATGAAAGATTTATTCAATCATATAAACAGATAGTTGATCCCATGAACAAAACTTGAGTAAATAAAACAGTGTTATCATACACAAATCATAGAATAAATCTGACAAATATGAAATTCAAATATGTATTC
>SNQJ01S0068178.1:16828-44202 GCA_010110895.2 Picea sitchensis | reverse complement strand
TATATTATTAACAATATCTAGAAGTTTAAGTTTTGTTTTGTGAGGAAATATTGAAAGACTTAGTGGAGAATATCCCTTTTGAGCTTAAATGTTTTGCCAAAGTTAAGACTTCAATTTTCATCCTCGTAAAAATTTGAGATAATTTTCAAATTCAAAACTTGAAACTTGATTCCATGGAGATCAAAACTCATAAAATTAAGTATTTTAACAATTACTTTTAATCTGCCAATATGCCATATTTATTGAAGATTGAAAGATCAACGAAGCTATCAAAACATTGTGCCAATTTAATTGTTTCCATACAAGGTGTGAAATCAATTTGGATAAGCTCATCATGAAGCCAAAAGATAAAAAAATGTCATAGATGAACCAAACCGCCAAATCTTATTTCATAAAAAATAGGTGTAATAATTTACAAGCACACAATCAAGCACCTAAAAAGAAGCCATGAAATTACCCTCTTAAATCAAACAAGAAATGATCTAAAACAATGAAAGTAATATTTTTTCCAAAAATTTCTAAAGAGGAACCCTTGATTTTATAGAAAATAAGGGGGTTGTTGTTTGCCACAATAGTAGGGTAAAAAATGCCTTCAAATATAGGGTATCCAAACTGATCATCAAAAATCTAAAAGTAATACTTTCAGCAATCTCCATCTTGCAATCTTTATCTTGGACATCTTGTAGGCTTGTAATATTTATCTTGGACATTTGTAGGCTCCCCCTTGTCTTTGACAACAATAACAACAATATTTCCAACAATTTGAACATATGGCTATTATAGAGGGAGGAGGTTGCAATTTGCATAGTATGATTTGAGGTCGAGACTTCGTTCAAAATGCCAGATTTTAAAAATAATTAAAATAAATAATCTAATGAAACTCTTTATTAGATGGTGTAAGACCTCGAGAGCTTAGCTCGAGCGTGTGCACTTCCACCACAATATGAATCGAGTAGGCATGACACTTAATGTGAATGAGGAGATGTAAGTATTCATATAGGGGAGAGTTGGGATTTTTTGGGCCCACGATATGCTAAGGGACAACTCCACCGAAGCTTCCTTGCAACACAAGTCAGAGGACAGATGTTTTGACAAAGGGTTGAGGGAAAGACTGGGGTGCTCCACCAAACAAAGGAATAGACTAAGGCATGGGGAGTTCACTTAGGAGAGTTAGATCAACTCACCCAAGGGGCACACAAGCTCAATATTATGAGTCAGTTTGATGGATGGGGTGCGTCGGCATGAGGGGCACACCAAGGTTGGGCGCGTCGGTCCCAAGGGACACAAAATCTATGAAGTCTGTGGAAATGAAGAGGCAGAGTTTGCGAAAATGAAGAGACAACAAGTTTGTGGGTTGAGGGCACATCTTAGGTGCACCGTAGGTGGTTGCGAAGATGGTTGTGAAAAAGAGCCTTGTGGTGACATATTTTCTCATGAGTGTCTTGGTGAGGTGAGGCAAGTCATTTGACTCTGTCGAAGTTTTAAAGCAAGCCGATAGTACTCATGTTGTAATTGTTCTGCAATAACAAAAAATACCCAGGTGTTAGGCACGATTTGTGTCACCCACACTGTATCTATGTTTCTCTTGTTTATTTCACTATTATTATCTTGGCTTCTTATGTTTTTGGATGTATGCTTAAAAATGACGAAGTGTTAAAGCAGTTAACAAATTTCTAAGTATACAAGAGTTGCACTAGAGTAGGAGTGTGACTCGTCAGTAGCCTAGAACGAAGTATGGGTATGTTGTAGGTGATGAGGCGTAGTCTGGAAGAAGTATCCTTGGTGTTTTGAAGCATCCAAATGAGAAACATCGAAGTGTCGCATGCCCTCAAGAGGTGCATGATCATAAGGCATGTTGTGGGGACGTGACAGATTATATCAAAGTTGATTTGTTGCATATTTTGGAGAAGGGTTAGGGATCTCTTCACCACTATCTCGAGGATAGATGGTATTAGAGGGAACTTTAAAGGTGGATTGTTGTGAAGGTAGTTCAATAGGAATTTTCATAGACTTGGTGAACGGTTCAGTCCAATGAACTTGTTCATCGCATACTTTGCATCAAACTTACGACAGAGGTTTGGTTGATAGTGCGATGGGAAGGGTGGATATGGGCACACACCTTGTGCAAACCAAGAGCATATTTGTGATGAAATGAAGCACTTGGAAAAGGTGGGTGATCATAGAACTCATCGCAAAAATTCTCACACACTCGATTGCATAGGCAGAATTAGTTAGTTTGATTCGTGATGAAATTCAATGCCAAACCTGTTGTGTGCACCTTGGATAGACCATGCACAGATTTCATTGGAGAACCGAGCACTTGGGAAAGGAAGTCTAATGCAATATTTATCACATGGCTTGTCGCAAATATAGTCGCATAAGTGATCACGGAAGCGAAATGTAGAGGGTGATCACATAAGTGATTGTGAAGGGGAGCAGTGATGGGTTGCAGCGAGGTGAAGCACTTGGGTGCATTGGATGACCTAGGGTGACCTAGAGCAGCTCCATGACAGGAAATTGGTTGGGCATGTTTCCATCATGATGTATTTCTATCGTGCATCACCGAGGACAACAGTTGATTTGAGCTAGGTTGTTGGACAAGATCGTAGCCTTCAAACAAGGTAACTCTTCATAGAGTTACAACAGATAGTTAGCAGTAGTATGACTTGACAGCCAAGTGGTGGTTTGTGGATGTGTTATCACATGAACTTGTTAGAGTCCTGTGGGTTTGTGGTTTCTACCTAAGTCTGTAATTTTTCTCGAACTCTCTCCTTTATGCAGACCAAGTCTTAAATTCCCCCNATCATTTTCGCTTGCCCCTCCCTCTGTGTTTAAAGTGCCCCGATCTCCCTATTTTCCCAGCCCACAGCTGGTTGTTCGAATCCTTGATTGTGCAGGCTGCACCCATGAACACAAAGTGCAACTTTCTTAAAAGTCTGTTTCGGGATTGAAGCATAAGCAGAAGGCAGTTTTAATCTTTTAACAGCGAAGATTCCCAGAACAATCCAGATCAACGACTCACGGGCATTTGGGAGGGAAAACTTGCGTGAAGTATAGCACTAGAGAAAAAGGCCCCAAAGTGAGTATGAACTGTTGATCTTAAAGGGGTCAGGTAGTAGTCGATCCAAGCCTTCCGGGTAAATGAGCTTTAGGAGATTTAAAATGAGAAACATTGCAAAGTCTCGAAGGTCTGAAGCTCGAAGTGGCCAAAGTGAAGTGTCGAAGTGCTCGAAGCACCTAAAGAGAATCTGAGTCGTCGATCATTAGGAGCCACATGTCTCAAGATCCTTCGCTCCAAATAAAAACAGTAGAAGACAAATGGAGTTTGAGAATTAAAATTCCCAAAGGCCGATCCCCGAAGCAAATATCGGTCATTGTTTTGAAGGGGAAGATTTGATCCGTCAATCTAAAAAGTGCCAGAGCTGAGCCATTGATTAGAGGGCCTAATATTAGATCGCATGATCAACGATGAAGCCAAATTGCAGGGTCAGAAGGTGTGTACTTTTTAAAATCTCAGGGTCGGTTCGGAATCAGAACCGTAGTTTTTAGAAAGGGACGCATGGCGGTTCATGCTGAATTGCGGGGAAAAAATCGATTTTCTTTCAGACCACCCTTGGTCGTGCCCATAATCACACAATTGCGTAGGGTCATGGCCCTAGGTCACATTAAATATGGAGTGATGGAGAGAGTTGCGCCAAAGACTGAAAGCGTCTGTATTGGTCACAGAATAAGATCTGCTTGGCCTCGAGACGTCAGGATTGACTCAAAAAATTCGTATGGCACCGCCTGGAAACATTCATGAGTGTGAGGCCCTGTCTTGATCCCAATGAAGGTAGTTATTGAATATTTGGGGCGGTATTTGAGACCTCATCTCACCCCATAAATGGAAAGCGTTGTAGAGTGCATCCATGAAGGCACGCTGACGATATGAAGCTTCCTTATGGGAAATTTTTCCTATAAAGCACATAATTGCACCTGGCTCACATCTGACATGAGCAAACCTGCACAATCTAACAGAGCAAGTGCCAACTAAAGGCTTTGAAGGCAGTGGTCCGATCACACTCCTGATGGTTGCAACATTGTTGGGTATTTATAGACAGTTTTGATATTTTGTCATGGTCGATGGTTGAGCAATGCTCCCGTATTGTAAAATTTTGATGAAGTTTATGGTTCTTTGGTTATGTATTTTGATCTAAGACTTCTTGTTTAATGAAAGTCAGCTTCTTTTTCATCCTATTTGCCTCTGATACTAAAGTGTCCGTGATTGAAGGATTCACATGGATTGTTTTGACTATATTGTAATGTATGTTTGATTTCAGTGTTGTTATTTACATTCTTCAGTTTCCTGAAGATTTGAATCCAAGAGGATCTTGTATTTGAAGATTTTCCTCCTTAGGATATTGGAAGACCTGATGTCTACGACAGACCTCTACACTCTCCTCACCAAAGTCTTCCCTCTATTCACCCTTACTCCAACTTACTGACTGAAGTTAATTAAGACCTCACCTGCATGTGCATACTAGTCCGGTTTTATGAGTTAAAACAATATCATCTTGAGTCTGCACCCATTTTGACCTCTTTAAAACCAACCCGTGACATAAACTGATGGGTACTAGGCTTACCTTCTATGCAATCTGAGGGTGACTTCTAGTGCAAACATTTATGGCATCGTTGTCAGGGAATGAATTGAAGACCTTTCCCTAGGATAGAACGACAAAGAGATTTTGATTCTGAAGGTTCATCAGATATCAAAACCATTGAAGATTGCAGTTTTCACCTGTCGACTCCACAATCAAAGACTCCACTGGGGAGGATCCTATTGACAGAAAGATGGTCATGCATAAAGGGATGACTAGGTATCAGTTTATGAGCTTACTTCATGAAATATTGTTTTTCCTTATTAGCTCATTCTTGTCTTTCCCTTTACATATAAAGAGGATTATCCTCTGCTTTTTCTATTCAGAAGAATATAAGCCTTCCTTTATTAATCCATCCTTGGAAGAAGAAGACGTCCCTTCTTATTGTGTTGTAGATGATGATCTTGTGTCTTCACCACAACATATTCATAAGGATGAACTTCATATTGAAACTCCCCCTGAATTCAATCACCCTTGCAGCCTTGAGGAGGTCGAAACTGATCCAAAACCTTCTCAAATCTCATCACATCCTGTTGTTACTATTGAACCTTGCCATCAGTGTGTTAAACCTCATATTCAGCCCACTAGTTTTCAAACTAGGATCAAAGACAAGATGTTTAAACCTTTAAAGCTTCCATATCATCTTCATCCTTATCCTCTTGATTTCTTTGAGTACTTTCCTCATTTTTCTGGAAAGGATCATGTTACAGCTAAGAGGCATATGGAGGCTTTTGAGAACTTTATTTATTAGTTTGAGATAGTTCATGAGGATGTTACAATGAGGTTGTTCTCCAAATCCTTGTTAGGAGATGTTGTTGTATGGTTTAAGTGTTTGGGAGTTAACTCCATTGGTTCCTGGATTGAATTATGCAATACATTTTTAAAGGGTTGGGGTGAGAACAAGTCATTTGATTAATACCTACATGATTTCACTACTTTGAGAAGGGGAAAAAAGGAAGTTTTGTCTGCTTTTAATCGAAGGTTTCACAGCTTGTATTGCAGCCTGCCCCTGGAAATTAAACCTTCTGAGACCACTGCCATGGTGTATTACATAGTGTCTCAGCACTCTGACCTTGTTTTGTATCTTAGGGAAAGAAAATCTACATATTTATCATAGTTATTCATGGATATTGAGTAAGTGGAGGAGAACCTCCGACCTTGTGGTAGGATTCAAAGTCAGTATCATGTCAAATTTGAACATGAGTCAAGTTTTACTTGGTGTCCCTATGAAGGAAAGACTGTGGATGATTTTGTCCTCGAAGCAGGTATCTTGGACAGCCTTGTTTCTGAGGAAGTCATTGTCTCAAACATTGACCAAGAGTTGTTTATTGTTGACAAATACTTTAGTGATCAATGCTTTGTTGGTAGACAGCACCCTGAAACAAGAAGTTTTGAATGTCAAGAGTCAAAGGTTTGTTATGAACATACCAGTGATGGTGATGGACAAAATTTTTCTATGTTTTGTTTGGAGCCTTTTGGTGCAATTCTGGTTTATGATGATGATTATGATCCTTGTAAATGCTATGGAGGTGTTGAAAGGGATTTTCATAAGCAATTGATCTCTCATCCATCACCCACAAATGAACAGCCCTGTCTTGATGAAAATCATGTGTATGAACAGCTAGAAGTAGCAGTTACTGTTGTTCCTAAGGTGGATATTTTTCACGGTTATATACTTGATGAAATTATTGTTTTAGAGATGTATCATGGATATGAGGGGCAGCCCATTTTTTATGAATATTCTAGTGATGATGAGTAGTAGACTATCCCCACGGTATGTGCAGAGATGATCAATAATCATCCCATAGGTGGTTCTGAAGTTACGAAGCAACTTTTTGACCCACAGATGCATGTGTCTGTCATTCAATCAGGGGTGCCTGTAGAAGACATCAAACAAACTGTCAGTGGCTATGACACAATGAAGGTAACCTTTCATAAGTTAATCATGCGTTGCCTTCAATTTCATGACCCTGACGATGAATACATAGAGTTATACTTCTCAAATGATTTGGAGCATGCGGGCTTGATATTTTTAGCAGCATTTGAAAGTAATATGGGTGATCATAAGAATGAAATTAGTCAACTGCCACACTCTCCTTGTTTTTTATGGATCACTTGTAGTGAAGCGAAGGATTCAATTATCAAACAGTTTGAATGGATCTGGTGGAAGTTTGCTTTCACCTAATTCTTTGGAAAAATCAGTTAGCCTAAGACTGTACATAAATAAGATCTTTCTGGAGCATGTGTGTTTGTTTTCCTTTTTATAAGTAGAATAGTGTACAAGTCAGTCTTCGGCGAAATGTTTTGAGCTCGACTCCATAACCCAATAGCTAAGGAATTGGAACTACTTGTTCTTGACAACTCGCATCGAGCATGCCATCCTGTGGAGCCAAATGCTATCACATGAACTTGTCAGAGTCCTGTGGGTTTGTGATTTCTACCTAAGTCTGTAATTTTTCCCTATCTCTCTCCTTTTCACAGAACTAGTCTTAAATTTTCCCCCCTTCGGTTTGTAAAATCGTTTTCGTTTCCCCCCCCCCTTGTGTTTAAAGTGCCCCGGTCTCTCTGTTTTCCCATCCAACAGTCGGTCGTCTGAATCCTTGATCGTGTAGGCTGCAGCCATGAACACAAAGCGCAACTTTCTTAGCAGTTTGTTTCGGGATTGAAGCATAAACAGAATGCAATTTTAATCTTTTAACGATGAAGATTCCCAGAACAGTCAAGATCAGTGGCTCATGGGCATTCGAGAGTGCCAACTTGGGCGAAGTATAGCACCGGAGAAAAAGGCCCCAAAGTGACTATGAATCATTGATCTTAAAGGGGTCAGGTAGTAGTCGATCCAAGCCTTCAGGTAAATGAGCTTCAAGAGATTTAAAACGAGAAACATTGCAAAGTCTCATAGGGTCGAAGCCCAAAGTGGTCGAAGTACCAAAGTGCCTAAAGTCCCGAAGCACCCGAAGTCCCGAAGCACCTGAAGATAATCTGAGTCGTCGATCAGTAGGAGCCATGCGTCACCAGATCCTTCACTCCGGATAAAAGCAGCAGAAGACAAATGGAGTTTGAGAATTGAAATTCCCGAAGGTCGATCCGCAAAGCAAATCTCAGTCGTTGTTTTGAAGGGGAAGATTTGATCCATCAATCTAAAAAGTGCTAGAGTTGAGTTGTTGATTAGATGGCCTAATCTTATATCGCAAGATCAACGGTCATGCCAAATTGTGAGGTCGGAAGGTGCGCACATTTTAAAATCTCAGGGGTTGACCACAATTGGAACCATGGTTTTTAGAAAGGGACGCATGGCGATTCATGGTGAATTGTGGGGACAAAAGCGGTTTGATTTCAGACCACCCTTGGTCACGTCCGCAATCACACAATTGCATGGGGTGATGGCCCTGGGTCACATTAAAGATGGAGCGATCGAGAGGAGTTGCGCCAAAGACCAAAAGCATCTGTATTAGTCATAGAATAAGATCTGCTTGGCCTTGAGACGTCGGGATTGACTCAGAAAATTCATATGGCACCGCCTGGAAACATTCATGAGTGTCAGGCCCTATCTCAACCCATAAATGGAAAGTGTTGTAGAGAGAATCCATGAAGGCATGCTGACGATCTGAAGCTTCCTTATGAGCAATTTTTCCTGTAAAGCACATAATTGCGCCTGGCTCACGTCTGACATGAGCAAACCTACACAATCCGACAAAGCAGGCGTCGACTGAAGGATTTAAAGGCAGTGGTCCGATCACACTTCTGGTGGTTGCAACATTGTTGGGTATTTATAGACAGTTTTGATATTTTGTTATGGTTGATGGTTGAGCAATGCTCCCGTATTGTAAACTTTTGATGAAGTTTATGGTTCTCTAGTTATGTATTTTTATCTGAGACTTCTTGTTTAATGAAATTCATATTCTTTTTCATCCTATTTGCCTCTGATACTGAAGTGTCTGTGATTGAAGGATTTACATGGATTGTTTTGACTGTATTGTAATGTATGTTTGATTGCAGTGTTGTTATTTACGTTCTTCAGTTTCCTAAAGTTTTGAATCCAAGAGGATCTTGTATTTGAAGATTTTCCTCCTTAGGCTGCTAGAAGACCTGATGTCTACGACAGACCTCTACACTCTCCTCACCAAAGTCTTCCATCTATTCACCCTTACTCTAACTTACTAACTAAATTTAATTAAGACCTCACATGCATGTGCATACCGGTCCGATTATCTGAGTTAAAACGATATCATATTGAGTCTACGCCCATTTTGACCTCTTTAAAACCAACCTGTGACATAAACTGAAGGGTACTGGGCTTACCTTCTATGCAATCTGAGGATGACTTCTAGTGATAACAAGATGCATGGTGCCTTGAAGTGGAAGCAGACAAGGTGCAGAGATAGAAAGACATTGGATATGAGTTCAGTCGGTTGCATGTGAAGTTTGGGACTTAAACGAATTTATGAAGTGGACAGATGTACTCAGACTTGTATCGAAACAAAGGTCTTGGCAGTTTATGGATCTATAGATGATGACTGATGAGAGTTCATGTGAATGGTCAGTTGCTTGGGAATAGAAGTCCAGGACAAAAGGATTAGAACATGGTTGCAGCGAACGATGTCATTGGAAAGGTATGGTTGGCTTGAGTTCTTGCATTTTCCAAGTGTTACAATGAGTTCTTTGAAGGGAATATGAATGACTTGGTGGTTCAAATGCATTATGTTTCCTTGGTGAAAACCAATAGACTTGAGGGTGACTCAAGTAGTTCAGATTCGAAGAAATCTTGCAACAGTTTAGGATGCCTTGGTTAGGAGAACGTGTGGAGAGATTGGGGTGACCTACTTGGAAAAGTCAAGTGGTGGAATTAGATATATTTGGATGCAGTTGTGGAGGTTGCTTGAAGTAGTTTCCTAACCCTTTGATGAGGTGCATTGGACAGGTTGTTTCGATGAAATGGGCAGTGAAACCTATACGTGTCGCATTTGAGAGGTTGGATGATCCGGATTTATGAGTGGAATGAAATGAAAACATAGATATATAATATTAACACAAAGATATAGTGAAAAATAACAGAGATACAATAAAACTTGACTTCTATTAAATAAGAAATATGTTGAGACTGTAAAAATGCATACATAAACGAGCTTGCTAGAATGGTGGCAACTTATCTCTGAGAAGATATGTGACGGATACACTCATTCGCAAGAAGATGAGTACAATGAGGCTCCAAAGGCCTTTTTACATCAAACATGAATGGAAAAACCCTAGGCATACAAAAACCTAACCCTAGGAGATGAAGCGCCAAAGTTCATGTGGGCCTCGTTGGGGTAAGTTTGTACATCAATTTCCCGGGGTTGTAACTTTTGCATACTATCTACGTTTTAGGCGCATGATAACCCATTGGAAAGGTCTATCCAAGGACTACACATCATGACATCGCACTATATGTTGATCTACAATGAGTCTATGATGGGCCCAGAAAACTTTGTTTAGGGCCTCAAAACGGCCCCAAAAGTTTAGATCTCGGAAAGCTAGAAAAAAACTGCCAAGATGAAAGTTGGATGTGAGCTAGCTGGAAGAGGTTGGTGGCCACTGATATCCACCTGGAGAAATCCTCCCTCCTTAGGAAGTAATGGTCTCCATTGTGTTTAGTTCCCCCATCGGATGAGGAAACTTCTGCTGAATTTGGCCCCTGGTGAGCCACTTGCCTTGGTGCAAGAGCTACCCCGCTTTGACAACCTGATAAAGTTGAAGCTTATGTTGGTGATTTCCCTTTACCTGTGTGTCCACGATATGATTAATGGATGCTTATTCCATGCAATCAGGGTTGAGATCTGTCGGTGTCAATTGTTCTGCTACCTTTGAGGTGTCCAATAATGGTGGAAAGTATGGTCGAAGGAGGTCCACATTAAACACTAGATGCAATCCAAGGAAGGGAGGAATGTTGAGCTCAAAATCAATGTCACCCTCAACCTTGGTGATGGTATAAGGTCCAAATCAGAGTGGACGAAGCTTCCGATGGGGTCCTGTAAGGCGTTCTTTCTGCAAGTGCAACCAAACTTTATCTCCCACCTGAAACTTGTGTGGCACACGGTGTTGATCATGGTGTTGCTTGTACTTGGCATTGGACTTCTACAAAATAGCATGAACCTGTTATCGGATGTGCTGGATTCATTTAATGAATTGGGTGGATTTGTTGGCTTCAGTTGCGCATGGGATGATTTTTCCTGTGTGGACGCAAGGGGTAGTGCAACATCCATGGGGCCCAATGGTTGAAATATCATCCCCACCTGAAAGGGGTTGTGGTCGGTTGAGCTATGTATGGCTATGTTGTAACTGTGTTGAACATAGGGAATACTCTCATTCCATGTGCGTGGATACCTAGAATTGTACATGCGCAAAATATGGATGATCATCCTATTGACGACCTTAGTTTGGCCATTTTTTGGGGGTGGAAGGCCATGGATTTAGTGAGCTTGGTATCCAGCCATGACAAGAAGCTCGACTAGAATGTGTTGAGGAACTGGCTATCCCAATCAGAAACGATGGTTTGTGGTATCCCAAAATGTACCCACACTCATTCGAAGAAGAGCTTAGCAATGGCCTCTATTGTGATGCTCTTCTTGCAGATGACCAAAATCACCATCTTAGAAAATCAATCAACAACCACAAAAACACAGTCATTTATTTGCTTGGTTGAAGGAAGGCCTGACATGTAGTCCTTCGAGATGGATTCCCAGGGCCTATTGGGAGTAGGCAGATGGGTGTACATTTCTTGTTTCTTAATGGTCATTTTGGCAATGGTGCAGGCTGTGTAGGACCTGATATACTTGCTAACATCATGTCGAAGTTTTGACCAATAGAAATGTTGTTGTGGCACTTCCACTGTCATCTCTACGCTGAAGTGTCATGCCACTCAATTGTAGTGATCTTCCCAAATCAACTTCGCTCGCTCGCTTGATGGAACATAGAGATGGCCTCGATGGCACAGCAACTCATCCTGCAAATGAAAATCAGTGACAATTGTGTTTTTGCCCAGCATCTAGTAGGTAGTGGTGAAGTCGGGATCTTTCTCGTAGAGCTGAGGCCATATGGAGGTCTTGTGTCCGCAGGAGTGTAGCACCATGGTTAGTGCGGAAACTAGAGGTCGGTTGAGGCAATCAACGACGCGGTTTATGCTCCATGTCTTATAGTTGATGTTGAGATGGAATTGTTGCAAGTATGTGGACCACTTATGATGGTGGTCATTCTACAATTTTTCTTGTGTCTGCATGAACTGCAATGGATTATGATCAATGTGGATGATTGTCTCCTTCCCAAGAATGCAATTCCTCTACTGGAAATAGGCTTGTATAATGGAGTACATTTCTTTGTTGTAAGTGGGGTACTTACGAATAGTATCTGATAGCATATCACTATGATAGGCCACAGGATGTCCATGATGAGTGAGAACTATGCCCACAACATAATCTGAAGCATCTGTCTCAATATGAAAATGTTATTGTGGGTCAGGTAATGAGAGCATCGAGGCTAACCATAAGCACTTCTTCAAATCACTGAACTCTTTTTGTTGTGACTAGCCCCACGTGAATTTTTCCTTTCCACCACCCCTGGTCACTTGGCTAAGGGCCCATGCAATGTGGAAGAATCCCAACACGAACCTGCGATAGAAATTGGCAAGGCCTAAGAAGCTCTGAAGCTCAATGAGTGTGGTCGAGGCTAGCCAGTCACGGATGACCTGGATCTTGGCTTGGTCGACATGCACCCCATGCTCATAAACAATGTAGCCTAGGTAATAGACCTTGTTCATGTCGAAGGAGCATTTTTCCAAATTTTCTTATAGCTTTTGTTGTCGCAAAGTGTGTAGAACCTATTGAATGTGTTGCAAGTGTTCTGCCCAATTCTTGTTGAAGATGAGGATGTCATCCAAATACACCACCACAAAAGAATTGGTGAAAGGATGCAAGATATCATCCATCATCCTCATGAAAGTTGTTGGGGCATTTGTCAATCCAAAGGGCATGACCAACCATTCAAAAAGACCTTCTTTGGACTTGAAGGCATTCTTCCATACATTGGTCTCATCTATTGGGACCTGGTGGTAGCCATACTCTAGATCAATCTTACTAAATTATTTGGCCCCCTTGAGTTGATTAAGGATATCTTCAATTCAAGGAATTGGGTACCAGTTCATGACTATGATTTTATTTAGGGCTCACTAATCAATGCAAAGTCTCCAGGACCTGTCTTTATTCTGCACAAGCAAGATTAGGCTTCCATAAGGTGATGAGCTTGGGTGGATGTGTCCATTTTTTAGTAGCTCTTGGATCTCACGCTTGATTTCCTCATTTTCTGATAAAGAGCGACGATAGACTGGCCCATTGGGTAGCGATGTGTCGGGGGTTAGATCGATTGAGTGCTTGACCTAACAGTGCAGGGGTACCCTAGTGGGTGAGGAGAATATGTCTTTGTATTCCTCCATGACCTTATCCACTTGATTCTACTACATGGAGAGACCTATCATGGAGACCATGGATGTGGTTGCAACCTTCCACTCACTTTGAGCGTGAATCACGAAGAAGACAAACTTCCTTATATGAGATGCCACCTTCCTGCATTGTTTGGTAGAGATCAAGGAAATGGTGGTAGATGGGACTACCTATGGTATCCTATATAATTTCCTATCCAAAGTAATAATAACACTACGAGACCTATACTCATATACATCATGACGTTTCCATAAATAAGATTGGCCCAAAAGAACATCACAAACTTCAATGGGGTGACATCACACAATACCTCATATTTGAAGGGCTTCATAGGTCAGGCAACAATTTTGGCTAATGTGGAGATCGCTCCCTTGGTGGAGCCATCCAATGGTGTATGGTTGCGGGTGTGGTGATCTCGGTAGGGCCAACGACTTGATGACCTATGTTGAGATGAGGTTATTTTGGCTACCACAATCAATGATGACATGTATTGGAGTACCCTTCACCCACATCTGTGAATTAAAGAGGCATTCACCTTCATGTGGTTCATCAGGTTCATCGAGTTGAACCTTGGTGGTCATAGCAATGGTGGCACTAGGTTCTACATCAATGATATGTCTCCCTCTTCTTGTTCTGACTTAGAGTCGGAGCCTGCATCTAATTCAGAGGCTTTCACCTCGACAACCGATGACTGATTTGAGCAACATTCAGTGGTGTTATGTCAGGGGATCTTATGGAACTTTCACCATTTCCCAGTGTCTTTCTTTGTCTTCCAATTGTCCTTCTTTGTTTGTGGTTTGGACTGGTTGTCCAGAGGCTATCCATCCTTGCTCTACCCTTTGTTCTACATGTTGGGGTCACCTTTTCCCTGCTTCTGCTGTGAGGGGTTTGCATAACCAAACTGTCGCATCTTTTGTGTAAGCTTCTGCTCAATTTTGACAGCATATCGATAGGCCACGCCCAAGGAAAAAATGTCCAAAAACTCCATTTTTGTCTAGATGTATCTATGCATACCTCTGATGTACTTGAGCACCAGATATTGCTCAGAGTCTTTGATACCCAGCTTGGTGCGCAAGGTATGGAAGACAATGGTGAACTCTTGGACTGTTTGGTCCCTTTTATGTCGTAGTGTGGTCCATCTTGTATATAAGTCATCATAACTTCCAACATGGTAGTATTGTTCCTTAATAGCATCCCTGAAGGAACCCCAAGTGGGTGCAACTACAAATAATGTAGATCCCTTTGTTTCCTTTTTCTCACAGAAATTCTCCCACCAATTTTTAACATGGGGGACGACCTTGAGGAGCGCAAATGTAATCTTTTCTCTATCGAAAAAGTTGTGGAATGAAAAATACCCTTCTAGAAGGTTTAACCATATGTCTATAACTTCTGCATCTATTTGAACTTCAAATATAGGAATATCAAATTTGATATGTACCTTGAAGGGGGTGGCGCCTCTGCTTGAGGTAGATGCATCGCTTGTTGATAGTCGTCGAAGGATTTGTGCAAAGTTATCCATCATCTCGTTCCTTTGTCGTGAGAGGGCTTCCTTAAACAACAGTTTAAAGGGATCTCCTACCCCATCATCTCTCTTTCCTTCCTCCATGGGTGATTGTTGGTTTTGGCAAGGCAGATCTTGCAAAGGCTCAACAAGTTCAAGTCCCAACTGCTTATACCCTAACCTCGTTGGGAACATTCATGGAGAAACAAGTGAACAGTAGATCACTCTGATACCACTGATCCGGATTTATGAGCGGAACAAAATGAAAACACAGATTTATAATAGTAACATAGAGATACAGTGAATAATAACAGAGATATAGTAAAACTTGACTTCTATTAAATAAGAAATATGTTGAGACTATAAAAATGCAAACTAAAAGAAGCTTGCTAGAATGGTGGCATCTTATCTATGAGAAGAGATGTGACGATTACGCTCATTTGCAAGAAGATGAGTAAAATGAGGCTCCAAAGGCCTTTTTACATCAAACATGAATGCCAAAACCCTAGGCATACAAAAACCTAACCCTAGGAGGTGAAGCGCCAAAATTCATGTGGGCCCCGTTGGGGTAAGTTGGTACATCAATTTCCAGGGGTCATAACTTTTGCATACGATCTTCATTTTAGGCGCACGATAACCGATTGAAAATATTTATCTGAGGACTACACATTATTCCACCACACTCTAAATACATCTATAGTGTGACTATGGCGGGCCCAAAAAATGTTGTTTAGGGCCTTCCAAACAACCCTGAAAGTTTAGGACCCAAAAATCTAGAAAAAAACTACCAAGATAAAAAAAATGTAACCGCCAAGATGAAAGTTGTATGTGAGATAGCTGGAAGAGATGGGTGGCCACCAATATCCACCTAGATCATTGGATGAGGCACCGTGGTGTTTGGTGGCTTAGCTAGTTTCGTTGGGTCATGCGATGACTTGACAATCGTGATGACAGTACCAGAGTTTGGACGCTTGCAGCAGGTGCAAGGCAGTTCGTTCTAGGAGACGGATGGAGTCAGCAGTGAAGTCAATCAAGAATTGTTGGTAGTCAACGTGAATAGGAAGAATACAAACCAAGTGACTTGGGTAGTGTTCTCTCACCTTTGGTATGGGACATTGGATGAGGCAGAGCACACCTTAGTGACTTGCAAAGGATTGTGCAATGACTCAGAGATCTGACGGGGGTCGTCGATTGAGGTTGGAAGAGTAATGGTTCGAACATGCCTAAGGCATGGAAGTTCTTTAAGGTGACTCATTCTACTTGGAGAACTTTAGACAATTTGTTGGGATGTTTTAGGAGTGTAGACATGTTGGCCACACTCATCGCAGATGTTGAGTTGCATTGAGGTGACTTAACGAAAGGAGGCAAGTTGAGGACTTGCCTTCATTTGGAGGATTGTGTAGGCAGGAAGATTGCAACATGAAGAGATTACCTGGACATGGGTGTTTCTCTTTCTTTGGGAAACATGGTTGAGGGTGAATCTTAGCCATTCCAAGGCATAGAGAGGCATACAAAGTAATATGGTTGGGTGATGAAGTAGTGAGGCAAAGACTAACTTCCGGCATGAGGAAGTGCATTCTCATGAGTTGGGCATGATGGTTGGAATAACTACCCAATCACTCAAAGGCATGGGGGATATCAGTGTGCAGAGACATGACAGAATTTGTTGAAGCATGGGTGCAACAACAAGATCACAAGAGTTCAACACTTGGGAAAATTTTCAAAGTGAAGTGGGTAACAGTCAGTTGTAGCAGGCAATGACAACAACAACAAGGAAACAACATCGCAATGAGAGAGGGAAATAGAGCTGTGTCACTTTCATCCTTGGAGTTGGGTGAAGTGACCCCATTGACTTAGGTGGCAGATCGTGTGAAGTTGGGTGCAATGCAGTTTGCTTTGTGGAAACTTGGGGTTTCCACGTCACTGGAAAACTTGGGGTTTCTAGCAGATTTGGTTGCAATAGAGGCAAGAGTTTGAGGAAAGAATTGGAGATCATAGATTTTGTGGATGTTTCTAGGGATGACAATGACTTAAGGTGGGGGAGGGTGTAAGGCCTCAAGAGCTTATCTCGGGTGCACGTACTTCCACCACAGTCTGAATCGGGTAGGGAAGACGCTCAGTGGAAATGAGGAGACAAAAGTCTTCATATAGGAGAGAGTTGGGGTTCCTTGGGCATGCGACGTACTAAGGGACGAATCCACCCAAGTTGCCTTGCGACGCACCTCAGGTGATGGACGGTTTGA
Source organism: Picea sitchensis (assembly GCA_010110895.2). NCBI lineage: Eukaryota > Viridiplantae > Streptophyta > Pinopsida > Pinales > Pinaceae > Picea > Picea sitchensis. Next base: position 27,350 of record SNQJ01S0068178.1, on the reverse strand, counting down.
TGAAGGGTTGAGGGAAATACTTGGGTGTTCCACTAAACAGATTAAATGGATAAGGCATGGGTAACACACTTAGGAGAGTTGGCTCAACTCACCCGAGGGGCACGTGCACCCAAGAGGATGAGTCGGTTCAATGGACGGGGTGCACCAAGGTGGGGTACTTCAATCCTAAGGGGCATGACAATTGATGAGCTCATGGGTTTGTTTGGGCGACCGGGTCCACTAAGGGGAGCAACAATTCGTTTGGACGACCGGGTCTACAAAGGGGCACCTCGATTCATTTGGACATGGGTTCGTGAAGGGGTGAAATACCCCCAAAGGACATGATGGTTCATAATGGTGACCTTTGGAGAGCCTATAAGAGAACAAGGGCACACAACCAAGGAAGACAAGTTTGGAAAGACAAAGAGCCAAGGAGAGCTCTATGATTATGAGGCAGACGAAGAGGAGGAGCTCCCTCAAGGAGCCAAGTCACTCCACTTGGGAGGACTTGTGATACCTTGAGGAGGAGGAGGGTTCGAGGGATAGAGCTGGGTGAATTTTTTTTGGGTAAATTTTGGCTAAGTATGGAAACACAAGCATGTGGAGGCATGTGTGAGGCAGAAGAACTGAAATATGTGAAGTATGTTGAAATGAAGAGGAAACACTTGTGAAAATGAAGAGACATCAAGTTTGTGATTAAGGGCACATCTGAGGTGCACCACAGGTGGTTACAGAGATGGTTGCGACAGAGAGTCTTATGGTGACAGATGTGTTCATGAATGTCTTGGTGAGGTGAGACGAGTCATTTGACTCTGCCAACATTGTAAACCGAGCCAATAATGCTCATGTTGTAATTGTTCTACAATAACAAAGACTTGGCCAAGTGTTAGGCATAGTTTGTGCCACCCGCACTATATCTATGTTTCTCTTGTCTGTTTCATTATTGTTCTCTTGGCTTCTCATGTTTTTGGATGTATGCTTAAAAATTACTAAGTGTCAAAGCAGTTAACGAATGTCTAAGTATACAAGAGTTTCACTAGAGTAAGCGTGTGACTCGCTGGTAACCTAGAATGGAGTATGGGTATCCTCTAGGTGAAGAGTCATAGTCTAGACGAAGTATCTTCTATGTTGCCAAGAAACCAAGTGAGAAACATCATGGTGCCACACGCCCTCAAGAGGTGCGCGATCATAAGGCACAATGTGGGGACATTACATATGGTGTCTAAGATTTCTAGTGTTTGAATATAATTTATTTCAAAAATAACTTTGTAAAATATTTAGTTGGCATGTACATTCGAAGTAATATAGAAAAAACCAACATAAAATGTAAATCGCTAATACAAAATCTTAAAGAAGGATTCTATCTTCAACTCATCTTGATTTGTTACAAGAACCAGGAGGATAAAAAACAGTATAACTTAGTTAGTGACTAAGTAGTTAAATACAATATCTATTAAAATAAAAAAGGAGATATGTCAAATGTGACATCCCTATTCTATATGCCTATATAAAAAGGTGATTCTATGTAGAAGAACAAATTATTAAGAATGGAATAATAACTCTCTTGTTTATTTTCATCCTTTAGGTTCTTCAATTGCGTATCAATTGGTATCAGAGTGGATTTATGATTCCCCATTGGCCTATGGACATATTTTTCTCTTTTCATGAAAGAACAAGACAAGATTGTGGCTAGACTTTTCCAATATACTATCCAGACTATGAATATAAACAAGAAGAAATAATTATATCAAAAGACACTGCGACCAAAAAAAACATCGAGTCCTTCTCCCACAACTCCAATGGAAGAAGAACAATTGATCAAAGGTCACATGGGGATCATTGATTACACACGTGAAAAAGTAATAATGTCTCCCAAGCCTAAGAAAGGGGAAACTATAATCATTGGCCAAGCTATTTTTGGTCAATACCTTCAAGTTGAAAATGGTGTTCCATGGAGAGGACATTGCATGGAATAGTTTGAACAAGAATTAGAAAGAAGAGAGAAAGATAAGAAAATTTTTTGAAGAAATTTGATAACGAAATAGGATCCTGTAATGAAAAAAATTATATTTTCCCCTACTTCAATGTCACACTCAAAGTAGAAGCCTTTCTCCTTGCAAGAAGCCTTGCCTAGTGCAAGATGAATTGATATTTTTGTACTTCAATTCTACACTTGAAGTAGAAGTTTTGCTCCATGAAAGAAGAAATATATAAATGTAGGGCACATAACTCTCGTATCACAAGCTTACATAGCCACGAAGGATCCACTCCCTTAATATTGAGCGTCTACAACAACCCCAACAAGGTGGTGGAGTGTCATTGTTTTATGTATTACTATACAAGATTTGAAAGTTTGAAGTTGACATAGGAAAAACTATTATTTATCAAAAAAAAATAAGTTGTCCCTACAATGAAAAACTAGTGAAAATGTCTATTGTTAGTTACATTTGAGTTCATTGTCTGTGTGACCTTTGAGGAAAGTATGCATATTGTTGGGAAATGGGATTAACAATATTTTAAGATAAATTCAAAAGTCACGGCAAAGTTCTTCATCAAAAAGAGTAAGGCAAATGAAAATTTCAATTAGATTTATGTGCAAACTTATTCAAATTGGAGTGACCATATGTTATTCATTGATGGCATCTTTAGCAAACATGTTGGCATAGACTATTCTACCTCATCTAGGAAATTCAAACTTGGTACCTATCGACACAAAACTAGTCAAATGTTTAACAATAATGGTAACAACATACTTATTTTCTATTTACCTCCACATACAATCTAATTTGAAATGACTCACCTTCTTTGAGATTCATTTCTTTACATTGGACAATCATTTTAATTGATCTCCTACAATGTAAGGTCAATCTAGGTATGTAGAGAAGCATGATAACCTTATACGGTTTCCAATTTCTCGCCAAATCCATTCGAAGGGACCTTCACAAAACTACTTAAACTTCCAACCTCAATTCTTCCTCCTCTTTACTTACCTTCAAACCTTGATCCTAGGCATTCCTTTATACAAGAGATAAAAGCATTGTGGCAAGTTTTATACTTGATAGTAACATTTTCACCATATATGGGCAACTTTGGAATTGATCCACCTATTAAAATGGATATAGAGGACAGACTCCTCCATCAACCAAATGACCCTCCTCAATCACTAGCTATTGTAATCTCGCACACACACATATGCTTCAATCACACATGTGCAATGTAGGGTGTGCCAACTCACATGTAATAACAAAATAATACTTAGAACTTAACACCACAATCATCCAACCAAAAGAAACTTCTTGAGTTTGGATTAGGATGACCACCTCAGAACATCCTAGTTTTCCTTCTCATGCTGTTAACTTTTGTAATTTATTTGAAATTAAATTCACCTCTACTTTTCGATTGTTTAATGGATTATCAAGGACTTTTCAACTTGCTTATACAATTCCTTGTATGCCTTCTTGACCCTAAATCAATAAGGCATTATCATCCACATAATCACAAATTTAATCCCACAAGCTTCTTATTATTGTACCCATTTCTTCATATGGAACAATTTTGACTAGCTCTCTACTTCATTCTCAAGGTTTGGATTGTTTCAATACTTATAATCAATCGTTGAATACTCATATGATTCACACCTTGCCAAACTGCATGAGTAATGGTGGACAAATAACAATTCCTTGGTGTTGTTTTCATATTCGTTTGCTTGTATTTATTGTTCTTTATTTGACTTTGTTTTTATTCAAATACTTGTATTTGATTGGCTAAGATTTTTGTATACCATCTAATTAAAAAATAGCATAAAGGATGGTCATTTGAAATGAGTTTCCTCTACGAGATGAATTCAATGAAAGAGAAGTAATTAATCTGGAGGTAAAATAATTTATAAGTTTTGGGCTTTAAGATGATGAACAACATTAGTTGTTTCTTAAATGCATACACCCATGTAAAAAGTAATAAAATTAGTATGTAAAAGGTTATTTTAAGACTAGAAATATTGTGTATGTGTGTGATTGAGAGTGTTTGTGAAAGAAATATCTTCATGATTTCATGAAATTTCAGGTGGTTAAAGATGAGATTTCATAAAAACAAAGTAAGAACAATATTTATTGTTGTCATCATAAGAGGACGTCAATCATTTGTCCTTTCCATTTCAAAATTCATTTTTTTTTTGAGTTTGCTTAATTATACTTGTACCTGAAAACTACCAAAATATAGGTCACTTCTCTTTAAAATGGTTATGTCCTCCAATGTACTAGTGGGTTATATTATGATGTGAAAAATCAATTTGTGTCAATTGGGAGGGGCTTCTTGTTGTAGAACCACCAAAATACCATATTCACATGATCTCATTAGTTCTTAAATGCTTGGCCCTATAGCCCATTGTTGCTTTAGCAAGTGCTAGGTATTTAATGGGAAAAAAATTGCTTCACTTATCATCCTTCTTAAGATTTAGTGGTCACCACATGTAGGAATTAACAAGAGATCTATGGCATTTGTTATTATTTGATATATTTGTGGTTATTGATGTACATCCTTAAATACATGGGTTTGGAAAATGCTTATAGTTAGCAGTTCCTTCAACATGCATTTATTTGCAGCTTGAGAGTAATTTGGAAGGTTGCAAACAAAGGTAGGGACTAAGGTGTTATGGGGCTCTTAATTTTGGTAATAGTTCACTCTACATAGGGTGAGGAATCCATCAACTCCCCTCTCATTCATATGTTAAATCTAGATGGTGAATTGTTGGAGGTACTCAACAAGGAAACCAACATGAACCATTTGAACTTGGACTTGATATGCACCCACTCAAATATATATCAAGTTCTCCAACTAGTGGATATCAGTTGTGGACTTAGACTAGTCATTATTCTTTTCACACTTGAAAACTTTTGACATTCCTATTCACATCTTTGAAGGGTAAGCTATGATTTGCATGCAAACATAGATGCCACCCAATAAGTATGACAACCAATAAACACCCTAGACCTCCACAAAATTAGAGCCTAAGGCCACAACACAAAGCTAAGGACAAGATCATTGTTTTCACATGAACTCCAAATTTAGTTGGGACTTTAGAGTGCTCCTTCCTATGATGCTAAAAATAACATAAACTCATTCTTTCCTTGTGTAAAATAATCATCCCAATTCTCATCAATATTCTCCTTCACTCATTTTGAGGGCATGCTAGTACCCAATGTATTTAGCGATATTTAACAACTATCTCATATCTTCAATCCTATTTAATCTTGCCATATCACTATTTTTTATCATTCTCATATCTTTATTTATTTTTTACGATGGGTGAAGTGTCCACTCAAAACATTGAATGTTTCAAAACTCACATACAATTCAACCTCCAAAAATTTCAAACACTGTGTATTTCCTTATAAACCACAATTTGTTTGTTTGGTCATTATTACTCTATCATTATATGACCTTGACCTTGGTTGACATATGTCTTGATATGCCTTGACATGATACGACCTTGGTTGGCATATGTCTTGATAGACATGAGACATATTTTATCCAACAAATATAATAAACATACCGAAGGAACGCAAGTTGGTTAATGGACAAACTATCCATCGGGTAACATTGAACATTTACACCAATATATGAATGATTTTTTAAATTTTTTTTCAAGAGAAAGTTTGTGGGATTTGAATATTTAGATGGATGATGACTTTGTTAGATATGTGATCAATCACATGCTTTGGGTAGATGGTTCAACTAATTGAGTTAATCTTTGTTGCTAAAATAATATATATATATATATATGGAAAACTTTGGTAACTTTGATCTACTTGATTAGACTTGAACTTATGATCTATGTATATATATATATATATATATATGGAAAACTTTGGTAACTTTGATCTACTTGATTAGACTTGAACTTATGATCTATGTTTATGGGATTTGGGATTTGAATATTTAGATGGAGAATGACTTTGTTAGATGTGTGATCAATAACATGCTTTGGGTAGATGCTTCAATTAATTGAGTTAATCTTTGTTGCTAAAATTATGTATAATGTAAATATATATATACAAGGAAAACTTTGGTAACTTTGATATACTCAATTAGACTTGAACTTATGATCTATGTTTATGGTAGTTGAGCCACTCTCCATATATAAATATATATATGGAGCTTAAAATGGAAATGGAGGACATAAGGTTTATGTGAAGGATAGTGTTGTAGAGACCAATGATATCATTAATGTGTTGCCAATACCTTCTCAAGTCATTTGATGTGCACAAATAGTAAGGACAATGATAATGATGATCAGGTTTGGATCTTACATTGAAATGAGAAGCAATGTAAGGTGGAAGGTTTGGACAATAATATCACTAATGTGTTGTTAATACCTTCTCAAGTCATTTGATATGCACAAATAGTAAGAGGACAATGATAATGATGATAAGGTTTGGAGCTTACATTGAAATGAGAAGCAATATAACGTGGAAGGTTTGGACAATAATGGCAGAAGAAGGGAACATCAAATCCCTATGTCTTTCAAGCCAAACAATGATACCACCAAGTTATTGAAGGAGGTGGTGGACTGTGGGTTGAAAATGATGCAAGGAAGATAGAATCAAGTGCAAAGGCTAAACCTAAAATTCAAGGAATGGGATAGAGAAGTCCTTAGTTGGGAAGAAATGTTTTGAAACGTGGTAATGAGTCTAGATGGAAAAAAAGGGAGGAATTTAGAGTGCTTAAAAGTGGATAAAATGAAGTTGATCATGGGTCAAGATGTTGTAATGGAGAAGTATGGGGTTGGTGGGGAAGTACCATGAGAGATTGATCTTAGAGAAATCTACGGGCATATAAATAAAAAAGGTTTGGATGTAACAACTAAGTTATGCCCTAATTGATCATCTTCTGGCTTGAGGTGGATAACATTTGCTTCATTATGCCAAGGACAATGGAATGATTTTGATGGGGAATTGGTATTGGGATAACGCAATATTATTGCTCAAGGATTGGACGTCATTTTCCAACTCCATGAGAGAAGGTAGTCATTATGGGTTAATCTTCATTCACTTTGTTTGGACTTGTGGTTAGAAAGGGCTCTCACCTTGATTAGTAATAAACTAGGTAGGATGATGGACATTGTTTAGAAGATGAGGTTGTTGGATAAAGCTTCCATGGAAAAAATGTGTGGAAATGAATCTAGGTGATGCATTGTTATATGGCATCAATTATTAGATTGGAAATAGGTATGCATTGTCATATGTCATCATTTTTTAGATTGGGAATAGGTCATATAGATAGGGGATCAATTATGTAAAAAATTCTTTTGGATGCTCCATCTACCACCTCCATGGTCATCTCATGAGAACTTGTACAAAGAAGGAAACTCCAAATGAGGAGGAAAGAAGGAACAAGATGAATGGTGGAGTCAATGGTAGGACAACATCTCAACACCAAAACATAGGTAGTCACTCCAAGGGGGTTTAGAGGTAAGTATTTAGAATCTAGTATAGAATAACCTTCATCAGTTCTTCTAGATAAAATATTTAAGGACATAGCTAGAGAAATGAATCAAAACCTAGTCATAGGAAGAGTTAAATATTTGATGTTGATCAAGAGGAAAGGAATCAAAACCTAATCATAGGAAGAGAGAAATATTTGATGTTGTTCAAGAGGAAAGGATAATGTATAGTCATGGTGAAGTATAGGAGGTTGTTAGACCTAATGTTAATACCATAACCTTTGTGGATGTAATTTATAAGTAAGGAAACCCACAAAAAAGGAGTAAGAAGACCAAATCTATTCCCCTACTTTGGTTGACATAGAGGAACAAGGTGCTTAGGAAGAGGTTTTTGTTGAGGGTTCTTTATAGGGGGGGCATCAACTTGTCTCTAATGGGAGAACCAATTGAGTTATCGACAAAAAAGAGGTCAATAAAGAAGTGATATCCATCACAATTTGATATGGCACAATCACAAGGAGTAGAAAATGATAGCTTGGAAAAACACTATTGAAAGCATCCACAATGTCAATACAACGTAATCTTGATGGGGAATTCATTTCCCCATTGAATAGAAAATATTTGCTCAAATTGGTAAGGGAAAAGGAATAAAGGTTGAGGAACTTGGTGTAGAAGGGGGACTTAGGTAAGATCAATGTGGACTCTAGTGGGGTCTTGGAAGAAAATCCTTCCTCAATCAAGAAAAGATGCATGTAGATAGGGGATTTCATTCAAGGAAACAAATGATCGTTCAAGGGGTCCTTGGAGTGGGGCAAGCCCACTCCAAGTGTTTCAAATGATTATTCTCTCTTAAAACATTAGGTCCTCGCGAGTGCCCATAAGTGAAACTCACTAAGGAGAGTGATTAGTGTACATAAGCCAAAGGCAATGTTAATTAAAGAGTCTATTCTAGAGGCACCTAAGGCTAAGGGATTATTGATGGATAGGCAATCTAAGTAGAAGGGAATGCATTTCCAAGTTGAAGTTTATAGGCAATCTAAGTAGAAGGGAAAGTTGGAGGATTGGTGCTAGGATGGTACACGACACTATGATCCAGGAACATCACTTTTCTCCCCTCCATAATTTGCGTAAAACTTTACTCCCATGAGATAGATAAAAAAATTAAAGATATCAACATTTGCAATCCCTTTCGATTTATGAAAGAATTTTGGTAACTCTTTTTGAGGCATTGGTAGTGAGGAAGGAAAATGTTAAGCCCTAATATTGGCTCATTACCCCTTAATTGGGACATATTACACTAGTAATTTTATTTTATTTATGTTGGCTTTATTCCATTAGTTGTAATTATACCTCTTAGTCTCCTATATATACCAATTAAACATTTTCATTTGGAATCATTTTGTACTTGAACATTTATGTGGGGTAAAATGAGGTTTCCCCCTCGAAGAGGCTTATTATCTGAAATTACCTCTTCTTCAAGGCATTGAGTACTTATTCTGAGGTTTTTCTATGCTATATTGATATTTGGTTCTTAGCATATGGTATCAAAGCTCAAAGTCTTGAGGTTTCGCTGCTACATCTGAGACATCGTGGAATTTTCACTATAACTTTTTTTCTACAACGATTCAAAAGGAACGGCTTGGATGATATTTACTAGATAGATCAAGGTATGTTGGGTTAAAAATTCAGCTCCTGAGGTCTTATACTTTTGGAGATACACCCTTTGTAAGATAGGGTTCTGGAATCATCTTGAATTGAGTCATTGCGGAATTTTCGCTATAAAAAAATTTCTGTAATGTTTCAGACCCTTAATTCGGGAGGATATTCTCAAAAATTAGTAAGGTATTTTCGATAGCAATTGAATCTTATGGGCCATCGTAAATTTGTAGATACACCCTGTGGAAGATAAGGTATCTGACTAGTCTCAAGCAGGTATTTTGGGTAAAACAATCATAAATTCTTCCTAGAGTATCCAAATTGAGTGAGACCAGTTGCATTGGATAGTGGACAGACCGTAGTAGTTCTGGTATGAGTTTCATAATTTTATATTAATTATTTTGTGTGGGGCACGCTATACAAGTGAGATCTCCTGGAAAGGCCAAAAAACAACAATTTGTGGGGAAGTTACCGTAAATTCCACTTGACACATCCAATTTTTATCAGACCTATGACATTGAAGAGAAGAAATATCAGAGACCTGTAAAAAATAAAAGTTCATACTCAGAAGAGCCAAAAATTTTGAGATACAATAAAAGGAAGATTGTCTAACAGAACCACCTCAAAATTAAGGTTTAAAGTGATACTTGGTCAACATGCCACCAAAAAAGGGAACTTCTACACCAAATAACCCTCCAAACAATCCTACTTGGACTCTTGATGAAGGTGAAGAAATGCGTAAGGACATAATGATTTACAAAAGAAGACAGTAACAAAAGATGAACTACAAGAGATGATGGATTCAATAGAAGCTAAGTTTGAGGCAATAAATACTAAGATGGATGCTTTAAAAGGGGAGATCATGGAAGGATTCAAAAATTTCCTAATAGAGAGGACACCTGAAAGTGAAAATGTATCCCATGAAATTCATGATCGGGACACAAGGAAGGTGAATCAAGAATGGAGAAACTCCAACTTTGGGTTGAAGACCAACCACGTTCCTAAGATCGATATGAGGAAGTTTGAGGGCAAGGACCCAATCACATGGATACTTCAGATGGAACAATTCTTTGATCTACATAATGTGCCACATACACAAAAGGTACGAATTGTTTCTTTATATTTAGAACCCACTCAATTTGTATGGTATCGATGGATTTGTTCTCGCAAATCACTTGTCACTTGGACAATTTTCACAGAAGAAATGATAGCACACTATGAGCATACAAGGAGCAATACCTTCTTTAGCCAATTGATAAATCTCAAACAAAAGGGTTCAGTTACCGAGCACATTGAGAACTTTCAAAGATTGAATATAAAGGTAACAGATATTCTAGATGAGAACTTGATTGATGTATTCATAGGAACTTTAAAGGATAACATTCAACATGAGGTTCTCCTTTGGGAACCCAAATCATTGGAGAATGCATTTAAGGTGGCAAGAAA
>SNQJ01S0068178.1:0-14683 GCA_010110895.2 Picea sitchensis | reverse complement strand
TGGGCCCCAATTATGCTCAAAACTTTATCTCTAATAAATGATTGAAATATATCCACTTTTGTAACTTCTATATGCAAATATGTCTTTACTTGCATCTAAACTAGATGGTAAGAATTGTGCAAAATCTTGACTTGTTGATTCCATCACCAAGAACTTTTCTAACCATAATGAATTATTTGTTTTTTAGTGTTCCTCTTATTTTCACATTTATTTGAATGATGATTTGTATTCCCACAATGAAGACAATAGTAGAGATGAAACCACCATTTGTTCATGTGACCAACTTGATGATAATGTTGGATTTTGACATTCTGATGTTGCACTGAAACATGCGAAGTGGAATCTCCTTGAAAGTAATTTTGCACTGCATAAGTGGATTAGTTTGGAATATTCGGGAAATCTAAGGAATGGTTGATACATGCTAAAAATTCCCTTGAACATAAGCACAATAGAATGGTGATTTGGGAAGCATTTGACACAAAGTGGAACGAAAATATAAATATGTGACACAAGAGGCATCAACAAACTCTTCATAATGATTGGAAGAGTAACCAGTGGGAGGAGTAATGATCTCAAAAATCAAGGTTTGGCTTCCTAATGCCATACTAAGACCCAACTTGCTAAGTAAATGACTCAAAAGTTGGTGCTTTGTTCTAGGGTGACATAACTCAAAACAACTGCCAACAAAACAAAGATCGTTATTCCTCCCCCCCTCTCTTTTTTTATCATATTTGTTTTTTTTTGTCGTTTTTATGTTATTAAATCCTAAAAAGGAATAAAAGAATGCTAAAATATGGTGGAAGAAACGAGTATCACAGGGAAAGAAAACTAGTTTCAAAATGGAACATAGCTATGCCAAACGCAAGAAGGACGTGTAGAATATGGACATTCATTGAGATGTTTCCTCCAGGGAGGGTTTCAAGGTGTAGATTCAACAAATTCAAAGGCAAGTGGATGAAGAGAATGCATAAGCAATAAAAAACAAATGGAAAACTATAATGAACATTAGACTCAAAAGTGCAAATAGCGGTATGCAATGTAGAGATACAACTCGAAATGTAAAAATTGGAGCCCCAAGGGAAGTGGCCAGAAAATAGGTTGAGAAAAAGTCATGCGGCTTCAATACAAATTCAAGGTGGGGCTAAGAGGGCTCTCGAGCCTATGAAAAAATTCAACATGGGCGCCAAAATAACAAACAAGGCTCTAACTACGATACACATTATTTGTAGGATCTACCATGCAAATTACAACATTCTAAAATGGTAAGAAGGCTTTGTGTCACAAATTGATGGAGTCGATTGTAGGAAAAAAATATAACAAAGAACTAAGAATAAAAAATGCAAGGCGAAAAACCTAATTTATATGCCAGTTTTGAGTACATTACCTATCAACGGATCAAGTTGGACCAAAGTGACGAAAGAATTCCAAAGAAAATGTCTCCAAAGTCGTGTATATATAACCAACAACACTTATCCAGAAGTTAATAAATCCAATATATAAACCTTTGATAACAATTTGTGCTCTAGAATACAAAACTTGAAAACAACAAACCTTAAAAATACAATATGGTACAAAACACCACACAACCTTGTGGCTTATGCATAGTACATCTTCAAGTAGAGTCCATTGCTACACTCAGACTGGGGATTGATTTGGTAGTCAACCTCTAAAGTCTCCAATTTGTGAAGAAAGAACAATATATGATGCATGTCTTCCCATAGTTTATCATCTGTAGTCATGGCTTCAAGTATAGCCCCATCCGAAGGCAATTCAGTATCCAAGAAATTGTGTGAACTAGAAGGATTGATGACCCAGATGGGCGAAGTGAACTGATCATATTCCATATACTGATGGAGATTTTGATCAGAGCTGGTAGAGTCTATCAGCAAAGGATCACAAGTACCAGGGCATGAGGACTCACAAATAGTGAAATCAAACTCAAGAGAAAAATCTAAGACATTTGGTCCAATAGGGGGGGCAATAGTTCCAATGCCCCCAATGGATGAAACACCTGATCAATTGTCAAAACTCTATCTCGAGAAGGAAAACATGAGTGTAAAAACTCTCTCATAAGCAATTGAACACCAAGGATATGATGCCACATAATTCACCCATGGCAGGGTAGAGTCCACTTCAATACTAGGAACATACAAAGTAGTAGCCTGATATAAAGTCGAATTAGGATAGTGATTATCATATGCAAGTTGATCAATAATGACAATGCTTCCGTTATGAGGAAAATGCACCACCCGAAAAAGTGTAGACACCACAACATTCATAACATATACATAATCATGCCCAAGGAGCATATTGAATTCCAATGGGCCATCCACCATTATCATATCGATTAGAATAGTCTTCCCACCTACCGTTATAGGCAAGTGAGGAAGAAGCCATAAATATTCTATCAAAATCCATCAGTTGACTAGTAGCTAACACAAGCTTGGAAGAACCCAAAACTCGCCATGTTGAGGAAAGATAAAATGCTTATGGAGGCTCATTCATCTTCTATACATCAATAACTGCTTGTTGAAGTATACTCAACCATTATTTGGAAGGGTTCAAAAGAAGGAAGGCAAGTGTAATACCCCTAGGTCGAACCCCGCAATATAAATAGACACGTATGCTGGTGAGCCATGATATTTTGGGCCTAAGTGTTATGGTGTCATATGTTTTGTGGCCAACAAGCCTATCTTTTTAATATGTATCATTCATATTAATAATAAAAGCATCATTGTTGCAAACCAATCAGACGAAAGAATATGGGGGACTAAGAGCTCTACTAGAGGAAAGGGAGGCTAAGGGTCTAGGATGAGGAGCTAAGCCAAGGGGGATTAAGTCAGAGAAATATTATTTTAATATTCCCTAAAGTCCAAATCGTGAGATATCATAATCTAAGTTCCAAGATTGGGGGAACATATACAAGTGGAGCTCATGAAGCTTCATGAAGACACGTGTCAAGTTGGGGATGTGCAGATATATCATGAAACTTAGTGTGTTTTGGGGAGGAAGCTATCATCTTCTTTCATAATTTTCCACCATCTAGACCACGGTGGGATCACACGATCACTTATCTCCCATCTTTCTATGACTATTAGCAGGGGGGGAGAATCTTGCCATCTCTACCTTACCGACTTACCTTTCTCGTACCTGTATAGGGAGAGCTCAGGGAAAATCGTTTGTAATAAGAAAATTTGGGTTTCCATGCCCGTGAGAATCGGAAGAAGCAGGTTGTCAGGTCCATGGTAGTCTCTCTTATGTGAGAACTGTCGAAGATTAGTCGTGGGTGCACTAGGAAATTAATTGCAAATCTATGAGACTTTTTTTCTGGCCTATTGCTAAAGCTCTGGAAGGGAAGTGGGGCAACCAAAGGACTGTTGAGCAGAGAAGGGGCACACTTCCTGGGGTGGGATGGGCATGTGGGAAACAAGAGGCTACAGGAAAATTGAAATAGCGACACCTTGACCTGATATTGTTTGATGTTGGTAGACCTTAGTCTGGCCTAGGATGCCTTCCCTGGTAGAGTTCTAGTCTCAGCTCGGAGGTGACCTGTTGCAGAAATTTTATGAACAACAGAGTTTATGGCTGGGAGGAATGTCTGAGGTCTGCAAGCAGTTGGTGAATTATCATTAAAAAGATAAGCATTCTTGTATATGAATTTATGTACATGTTTACTATGTGTATGTTATGTTAAATTCTATATGCTTAAAATGTATGAATGTTATGCATGAATTGGTATACAGATTGCATTGCACATATTGTAGCATATGCAGGGCATCTTAAGTATTAGAGATAATCCTTGAGTTTGTTGGAAAGGAGATTACACTATATTGTGATATTAGAACCAAAATGAGTAGAATTCAAAGGAGTTCAAGGGAAATAAAAAATGTAACTATGTCAGAAGACGAGATTTTGTGTGATGTGGCCCAACTTGGTGTTGGGGACATTACAACAAGGCTCAACAAGATTATTCCAATCAAAGGAAATCATCCTCGAACTTGGAGGGATCATGCTCGAAGTGAGTGGAATTCCCCCTTGTTCAGAAGGTTCTGAACTAACAATACATAAAACATAGCTAGTAGACACATCACTCCACAAAAGAAGAGTGAGATCAACCAAATATTGCATCGATTTGACCAGTTTAGTAGACTCATCACTCTCTAAGGGAAGAGTGGGATGGGTCGAAGATTGCATCAACCCAACCACTCCATTAACTACTAGTCTAATCTAAACTAATCTAAACTAATCAAATCTAAACTAACTCTAAAACTACCTTTCTGTCTGTTGATGTATAATAACATTTCTACTATTAACAAGCAAAAGAGAAGAATTGTCTTTTGCATCTTCTTGAAAAGTCAATCTTTGAGTCAAGTGAAATGAAAGTTCAACCAAGCCACAAATAAGGTTGCTCCTACAAAAGGAGACTTTTGTTTAAAAGAAATGAATCTATGTCTAAATGCAATCCTATGTACAATGCATAAAACTATCCTAACCTGGCACATAGGAAGAAGTTCCTAGACACCAAGTGCAATGATAATGTAAAATGGGGATTAAACATGAGATTTATGATTAATACCTAGTTACAGAAATAATTCTAGTAGCAGGTATTATTTGACCTTATTCATGATATGTTCAATAAATTCATAACATGAAAGTGGAAAATAGTAGTCATTATAACAAGGGAATAGTTCACGTATTCTAATGACTATTAAATCAAGTGCATATTAACAAATCCACTAGTAAATAGTGACCAAGATCCTTGCCAATATATACAAATACATTCATAAACAAATGACAGATTTATTCAATCATATAAATAGATAGTGGATCCCATGAACAAAACTTGTGTAAATAACAATAGTGCTATAATACACAAATCATAGAATAAATCCGACAAATCTGAAATTCAAATCTGTATTAAAAATGATGATAGCATACAAATTCAAATGCAAATAAAACCTCATAATTTTGAATGTATCTTCAAGTTGAAAATCCATATACAGTCTTCCTAAATCCAATAGCTTTGACAACAAATGAAATATTCACAACAGTGTATAACCTCCCTTTAGATACAAAGAATAAAAGAATAGGAAGTAATCCCCAAACTCAAATCTGAGCTCTATAGATTCTCCAGAAGAAAATCGTCCTTCACAATAGTGCAAAGAGTTCCTCTCTTTTGCAGAAAATGTTATCCCCCCTCCTAAATCCAATAGAATTTTGATCTGATTTATATGCTCAGACTTCATAAACTGATTGAATTTTAATTAATTCCATGTTAAATATGAATCTCCCAAATCCCTAGGTTGCTCAAAACAAAATGTTAAATTAGAGACTGGTCGCAACATCAAATCTAGGAAATTTCGTTTCAATCAAATAAGGGTTTCTCCCAAACGATTCACTTTCTAAGAAAATTGCTCACAACTGAGGTAAATCAACTTGTTTTGCAAGTGGGACTGAGGTAAATCAACATATTTTGCAAGTGGGTTTTCGACGGTTTCGTGAGATTCATCACCATTTACTCAAAAATCAAGCTTGAGGTTTTCCTCCTGTCAAAACAAATGAAAAAAAAATGATTAGCTACAACACATCGAATTAAAACAAACTACAGTTTCCTGACTGATTTTGAGCATGATTTATGGGGCATATATTTCATTTGTTCAATCAATTGATGCTTTCATATTCTTCTAGACAGTCTCAACTTTCCAATTGATCTTCTCGGGACTAATTTCGCGCACCAAAACTTGAGATATGGTCGTTTGAGGTCATGGTAGTATGGTAAAGTGATAATCTGGTGGACAAGGACTTGGTGTATTCTTCTTGGTTCCATTGAAAATGATTATCTTTCCACAACGGTCATAGAAATCTAATAAACCCCGAGATTGTGGCATGACTTGGTTAGATTCTTTCATGCGATCTTATGGGATCTTTCACTTGCCCTGGTTCTTTTGACATCTAAAACCGTGATCTCCTGCTTCTTCTATCATGATCCTCAATTGTTTTCCTACACATGCAAAAGTCAAAACTTAAATGTAAAAAACAAATAAAACAAGTGATGCATGGAAGCGTAGTTCCTGCCAGGTTGGAATGGGAATAAATGAGACCGAATAGGGACATGTGGGTAGGTAGTTGAAGTACATGTGGTTTTCATGTGGAATATAGTATTCCCGAATTAGTTTTTTCCCAAAATTTATCAAAAAAAATTAAGATTTAAAAGGTTCTTGGACACAAAAAATTTAGCATTGTCAAAGTAGTTTTCTACATACGTTCGTGGACAAAAAAAACAAAAAAATAGTTGGATCGTTGTTTCTTGGGTTGCTGGACTGAAAATTGGACTTCTGTTGTTTTGTGTGCCAGAAATAGAACCCAGAGTTTTGGGAAATACAAATTGACAATCGGACTTGTGGACTATTTGAAATTTAAGGGCCTATGTCTGTTACATAGGTTTGTGGAGAAAAACACAAAAAAAAGATAGCATTCCCGAATTAGTTGTCTTTAAAACAAGGGCTCCTGGACACAAGAAATTGAAATTTATCAAATTATAGGTTCCTGGACAACATAAATTATACATACGACATATCTAATTTGATTAAGTAGATATACAGAGCATGCACGAAATCGTCATTCCGGGTTCTCGGGTTGGCGGGCCGAAAATTGAAGTTCTATTGTTCTGTGCCCTACAAATAGCACTGAGAGTTCTGCGATATACAAATTGACAATTGGTCTTACGGACTATTTGAATTTTTGGATCGCGGTTTCTCGGGGTGGCAGGCTGAAAATTGGGTTTTTGTTGTTCTGTGATCTACAAATAGAACACAGAGTTCTGGGACATACAAATTGACAATCAGACTTGTGGACTATTTGAAATTTAAGGGCCTACATCTATTACATAGGTTCATGGACAAAAGAACAAAAAAACTAGCATTCCCGAATTAGTTTTCTTTAAAACAAGGGCTCCTGGACACAAGAAATTGAAATTTATCAAATTATAGGTTCCTGGACAGCATAAATTATACATACCAAATATCTAATTTGATTAAGTAGATATACATAGCATGCACAGAACCCTCATTCCGGGTTCTCGGGCTGAAAATTGGGCTTGTGTTGTGATGCACGAGCATCGCCAGCAACAAGCGAGCATGGGAAAAACATCATCACATTTTTGGCACATGTTAAAATTGTTTGCAATATTTTGAAAGTTTGGATGCACAGACTTTAATATAATAGTTAAGAATGGCATACTTCCATATTGTCAATAGATCTTGAGCGATTCGCTCTCATCTATAAGGTGTAGAGGCATTGATGCATAATTAATGTAAGTAGGTAGATTTAAATTCTAGATTAGACAGTTTTAGGAGCTGGAGGGAAACCGACTATAGACACCCTCATCTTGTATCATTTGTAACATTATCAAGAAGATCAATAGAGCATAGAGTAGAGCTGTAGCAGAGAGCGGTGTAGAAGGACCCATGTACAGAAGTTCTGAAATTAATATATATGAAGCTTTGATTCAGACTCATGGTGTTCAAATACTTTCTGTGTATACATGCTGAATGTTATGCTTATTGTTGTTTTACTCTTTCTGTTGTACATTTTCTTTTATGCTATGTATGTATGATTTCATGTTAAATGTTTGAATTATGAGAGAGAGATAGAGAGAGAGAGCGGAAATGAGTTTCAATTGTTTCTCAACCTGAGTGAGAAGTTCCTGCAAGGAGTGCAGCGAAGTTGTCCACAAGGAGTGCGTTGACAAAGGTTCAGAGGTTTATCTCTGAAAGCTCAGGAGAGATAACGTTGTTCTCATTCTGGCAGAAGTGTAGGAGAAGAACAGAAGCCGTGCGGCGTGTGCACAGGCTGGTTGAAATTACAGAACTTATCAACCAAGGAGAGGGTTGAAGACTGCTATCGCAAGGAGTGCGCAGAGTCAAAGGAATCAAATACTTAGAAGTATTTGAAAGAGTGTCGCAAGGAGTGCGTGCAGGAGTCTTTTTGAAGACTCAAAATTGCGAAGGAAGTTCAGGAGGGTTAGTACTTTGAAAGTGCTCGAGGAGAGGCGGAGATTGGAAGCATCTCGCAGAAATCAAGTCTAGGCAAAGGAACATCTTAGTAAATTTGTGGAAGTTGTCAAGGACAAAACGGACAGTCGAAATTTTCCATGAAGAATTCGCGAAGACCCGAGATCCATCAAATCTTACAGAGGAGCAAGGGAGGTTGCAGTGAGTGTTTTTCTAAGTTTAATCTCAGGAGAAATAGGGTCGCAGGATCTAAGCCAACGAGAGCCATTAGATCACTCATGAACTCTCATTTCGAAGTTCAGAGATTTGAAGGGGCAGGAGAATACGTGTCAAAGGTAGAGGACAGCGGAGTGGAAAGGTGGCATACTTGTCGACAAGGTGAAGTCAAACTCATTGACCATTTNTTCGTGAGTCGGAGAACCAAAAGCCTTACATCAAGATTAGCGAAATCGCGAAGTACGAAGTCCTAAAAGGGCGAAAAGTTTCGCTGTGGAGTCAGCATTGATGACGAGTCAAAATTTGACACTTTGGCATTTCGGAGGATAGGAGGTCGAGACTTTTGTCTCGAGATTCCCGAAATCGCGAAACGTGATATAAGTACGGAGGAGGACGTCGTCATACATTTCGACGAATTGGCAGTTGGAGGGTCGAGACACTCGGAGGGAGAAGTTGCGAGATCCGAAGCTCCGAAATCACGAAGGGCGCGACCACATTGTTTGGTCAGGAGATTTGAATTGATGTGTAGTGTTTGATCACGCGACTCAATTCATAAGGGCCTATGGAGGATCACCATTGTATGTGCATGGGATTCCCCGAGAAGGAATCGAAGAGTCAATAGAGACTCAAAGGGCAATTTAAGAACAATCATGAGCGGACCTTGACCGGAGGGTTGGAGGGGGTCTGTGTCATGTTGTTTCGTGCCCTACAAATAGCACCGAGAGTTTCGCAATATAGAAATTGACAATCGGACTTGCAGACTATTTGAATTTTTGGATCGTGGGTTCTCAGGGTGGCAGGCTGAAAATTGGGCTTCTGTTGTTCTGTGCCCTACAAATAGCACCCAGACATCCGCGATATACAAATTGACAATCGGACTTGTAGACTATTTGAAATTTAAGGGCCTACGTCTGTTACATAGGGTCGTAGACAAAAGCACAAAAAAGATAGCATTCCTGAATTAGTTTTCTTTAAAACAAGGGCGCCTGGACACAAGAAATTGAATTTTATGAAAGTATAGGTTCCTGGACAGCATAAATTATACATACCAAATATGTAATTTGATTAAGTAGATATAGAGAGCATGCATGGAACCCTGATTCAAGGTTCTCGGGCTGGCAGGCTGAAAATTGGGCTTCTGTTGTTCTGTGCCCTACAAATAGCACTGAGAGTTCCGCGATATACAAATTGACAATCAAACTTGCTAACTATTTGAATTTTTGGATCGCGAGTTCTCGGGCTGGCGGGCTGAAAATTGGGCTTATGTTGTTCTGTGCCCTACAGATAGCACACAGAGTTCTGCGATATACAAATTGACAATCAGACTTGCGGACTACAAAATTGATCTTCTGTTGTTTTGTGCCCTACAAAAAGCATCGATATTTCCGTGATATACAAATTGACAATCAGACTTGCAGAGTATTTGAATTTTAAGGGGCTCGTGTCCAAAAAATATGGAATTTTCAATTTAGTTTTCCTTACACACGTTGGTGGACAAAAACACAAAAAAAATAGTACTGGCGTCCATTACATAGGTGCTAGTGGGCTGAAAATTGCCCTACAAAAATCACCGAGAGTTTCGCGATATAGAAATTAACAATCGAACTTGCAGACTATTTGAATTTTAAGGGGCTCGTGTCCAAAAAAATTGGCATTAAAAACAAAAAAAAATAGTACTAACGTCTGTTACATAGGTTGGGCTGGTGGGCTGAAAATTGGGCTTATGTTGTTCTATGCCCTACAAATAGGACCGAGAGTTTCACGACATACAAATTGACAATCAAACTTGCTGACTATCAGAATTTTTGGATCGCGATTTCTCGAGTTGTGCCCTACAAATGGCATGCAGAGTTCCGTGATATACAAATTGACAATCGGACTTGTGAACTACAAAATTGGGCTTTTGTTGTTTCGTGCCCTACAAAAAGCACCGAGATTTCCGCGATATACAAATTGACAATGGAACTTGCAGAGTATTTGAATTTTAAGAGGCTCATGTCCAAAAAATTTGGCATTTCCGATTTAATTTTCCTTGCACACATTGGTGGACAAAAACATAAAAAAATAGTACTAACGTCCGTTACATAGGCGCTGGCGGGCTGAAATTTTCCCTACAAAAAGCATAAAAAAAATAGCATTCTCGATTTAGTTTTCTTTAAAACGGGGGCTCATGGGCCTCTGTTGTTCCATGGCCTACAAAGAGGACCCAGAGTTCTGCGATATACAAATTGACAAGCGGACTTGTGGACTATTTTAATTTTAAGGACCTCTGTGGCAAGCAGTATGAAAGACAGGTGGTAAAGATGCAAGAAATGGCATACTCTCTATATGTGTGAGTAGGAAAAAAGTAGTGAACACAATTTTATGACATTTATATAAAAAAAATAATAAAACGTGTTACATATTCCTGGAAATTTAAAGAAACATATATGTGTGTGTGTGTGTGTGTGTGTGTGTGTGTGTGTGAAATATGAAATCTCAAATTTGAGTGAGTGATTTATCTCATATTTAATTTTGAAAATGACGAGGCATGAGAAAAACACAAAAGTGTTAGCATTCCCAAATTAGTTTTCGTTAAAACAAGGGCTCTGGAACATAATCGAAATTGAAATTTATCAAATTATAGGTTCCTGGACAACATAAATTATACATATCAAATATGTAATTTTATAAAGTAGATATTTACTTTTAGACATACGAAATGTGTACCTTTATAAAGTATGGGGATGAGATTTTCTAGAGCTTGCACGGAGCCCCATACTTAGCCAGTTTTTGGATCGTGGGTTTTCGGGCTGAAAATTGGGCTTCTGTTGTTTTGTGCCCTTCAAATAGCACCCATAGTTTCGCGATATACAAATTGACAATCAAATTTGTGGACTATTTCAATTTTAAGGGCCTGCATCTGTTACATAGGTTCGTGGACAAAAGCACAAAAAACCTAGCATTCCCGAATTAGTTTTCTTTAAAACAAGGGCTCCTGGACACACGAAATTGAAATTTATCAAATTATACATACCAAATATGTAATTTGACTACCTAGATATGTAGAGCATGCATGAAACCCTCATTCCATACTTAGCCAATTTTTGGATCGCGGGTTCTCGGGGTGGGGACCTGAAAATTGGGTTGTTGTTGTTTCGATCCCTACAAAAAGCACCGAGAGTTCCGCGATATACAAATTGACAATTGGACTTGCGGACTATTTGAATTTTAAGGGGCTTGTGTCAAAAAAATTTAGCAGTCGTGAATTAGTTTTCTTTATATATGTTTTAGATATGCTAGTGGACAAAAGCACAAAAAAATAGTACTAGTCTCTATTACATAGGGTGGTGGACAAAAGTACCAAAAAAATAGCATTCCCGAATTTGTTTTCTTTAGAGTTCCGCGATATACAAATTGATAAACGGATTTGCGAACTATTTGAATTTTAAGCACCTACGTCTGTTACATAGGTTTGTGTACAAAAGCACAAAAAAACTAGCATTCCCGAATTAGTTTTCTTTAAAACAAGGGTTCCTGGACACAAGAAATTGAAATTTATCAAATTATACATACCAAATATGTAATTTGACTAACTAGATATATAGAGCATGCATGGAATCCTCATTCCATACTTAGCCAGTTTTTGGATCGTGGGTTCTCAGGCTGGGGACCTGAAAATTGGACTTTTGTTGTTATGTGCCCTACAAAAAGCACCGAGAGTTCCACGATATACAAATTGACAATTAGACTTGCGGACTATTTGAATTTTAAGGGGCTCGTGTAAAAAAAAATTAGCAGTCGTGAATTAGTTTTCTTTACATATGTTTTACATATGCTGGTGGAAAAAACCCCCCAAAAATAGTACTAATGTCTGTTACATAGGGTGGTGGACAACATAAATTATACATACCAAATACGTAATAATATAAAGTAGATATTTACTTTTATACATACGAAGTATGTACTTTTATAAAGTATGGGGATGAGATTTTTGTGGGTCTCTGTTGTTCCATGGCCTACAAAGAGCCTTTGTGGCAAGTAGTATGAAGGACAGGTGGCAAATATGGAAGAAATGACATACTCTCTATATTTCTGAGTAGTAAAAAAGTAGTGAACACAATTTTATGACATTTATATAAAATAATAATAAAACGTGTTACATATTCCTGGAAATTTAAATAAACATATGTGTGTGTGTGTGTGTGAAATATGATATCTCAAATTTGAGTGAGTCATTTATCTCATACTTAATTTTGAAAATGACCAGGTAGGAGAAAATATGCATCAAAAAAAAAATGTCTTCACATTCAGCATAGCTGAAGATAAAAATCTAGGAACACATAAATATATAAGGAGACAAAATAATATTTTTATTTTAAATGAAAAAATAATTGTTTGTTACATTTTCTTGGAAATGTAAATGCGTTTTTCATATAGACTGGGATTGGGGCTCTCGCGGACATAAGAGAAATATGCACAAGAAATAGCATTGTGGAAAGTAATACCTGAAAAGTAGAAATGGGAAGATATCAGTTTTTGGCTATAGATTTGTATTCAGAAAAGGTGGAATAACTGGATTGATAAAAAAAGGTCTATCAGTATACACTTACAGGCATGGTACATATAAGTAATGTTGGTATTTGCTTGTTGATGCCTTTTCCTGTTGGTTTTTGTCACCGACCTGCTTGAATAACTGGATTGATAAACAAAGGATTTATAACGATGTTCCATATAAGTAATTTTTCTATTTGCTTGCTAATGCATTTCCCTTTTGGATTTCGTTGGTGACCCACTTCAAGTTCTCTTCAATATAGCTTCTCAAGGGGGAAACGTTGATGTCATTCCGGATTTTAATGCTGAAAAGTTCATTTTCTAATTCGCTTAGGTCAATAGAAAGATTAGACAGAGCCTGATAAATGTCTCCATTCTGTACCGAATACCGAACTAGCCAGTTTTCCACATCTTCTTCATGATATTTAAGAATCCTGTAAAAAGTTTTTAAAGACAAGGCCTTAAAATTATCAACTTGTTTATCGAAAGCTTGCTTGGTTAACGTTGGGGAGTTGACGATTAAGCTGGGGTCCTAGAAGGCATGTTTCCTTTCGGCTAACTCTATTTTGGTGGGCTTTGTGAATAATGTTTCTTTCTTTGATATTGTTTGCTAACATGATTGGACGATTAGATACAAGTTCTTCGCCTTCTCTTTCCAGCATGCTTTTAATTGAGTGAGCCATTTTTTGGATAGGAGATCACGTTGTCTTCTTCTCGTGTCTGACATGTTGTTGACATGAAAGGAAAAAGAGATGACCGTGTGGACATAGAAAGTTTCTTCATTTTTTTAAATCCATCTGTAGAAGTTGGAGCAAGTTATGTGCCCTGCTTCCCAGGGAATCCATATTATGTGATGTTTCCCAGGCCTTAGTAATCAGTTCCATTCTTTTGTTGATATTTTTCTCCACATACCCTCTACAGGATGTGAGGAAGCTGGAGGATCCTTTTAGATTTGTTCCAGGGGTGCAGGTAGTTGTAGGCATGGCTATTTCCAAATGACTACCAAGCAATGGCATAGGAAACAAATCTTCCTCTATTTCCTTAATCCGGTTCTTTAGTCTGGCATTCTCGACCTCAATGAGTCCAACGGAATCATGAAGAGCATCTCTGGTTGCCATGTGAAGTTGAGAGATTTTGGATGCCTGCATATTGGCAAGGTCAAGTTCTGAACGATGTTTTATTTTCTTATTTTTTACATCTCTTTTTTCAATGATTAATTTTTTTATTCGCTTTCAAAAACAGCACTCTGGAATATGAAGGATTCATCTTCGTCAAAAAATTTGGTATCAACTATGTCCATTGGCTAGACATGGTGAGTTGCGTCTCTGGGTTGATCAACGTTGCAGAATATGCTATCAAGATCAGCGTCAAGATCCATGTTTTTGCTCTAACTTTTGGGCTGCTCTGCCTGCCCTGCAATTCTTTTTCCCTTCTTCTGCATGGGAAGCTCGTGAGGAAGATGTTCACTGTATCTCTACAAAACTGTTGTGGAGCTACTGCCAGTAGTTTATGAAAATGTTGGTTTGCTCCAGACGCAGCTTGAAATGAAGAAATGGAGGGGACAATATAATCCCCTGGAAACGTTGGTTCAATGCGTGCGAATGGAAAATCTTTGCATTAATGACAATATCTATGTGTATTGTATGGTGACCTGTTAGAAGTAAAGCTTAATTATTTCATACTTAGAAGTTCGAAGGTGGCAATTATGACGAACAACATTTAAGGATTGGAGGTTTCGTGAAGGAACCAAGCTGGCGGCGTGCGAATGACATTCCATGGTATTTGAAATTAAGACTGGGAAGGGATAACAAAAGCCTTCGCAAATATTGCATTAATGGAAAAACTTCTCAGGCCTTGCGTGCATCAATGATAGCTTAGATGGTGCATGCAGGATGACCTGTTAGCATTAAAGATTTAAAAAC
>SNQJ01S0068177.1:132117-148648 GCA_010110895.2 Picea sitchensis | reverse complement strand
CCACTGCTCAAGCTTTTCAAACCTTGAAGACGACCATGTGCACCACTCCGGTTCTGGTCCTTCCTGATTTCACAAAGACCTTTGTGTTGGAGTGTGATGCCTCAAGGAAAGGAATCGACGTTGTCCTTATGCACAAGGGTTGAACTTTGGCCTTCACCAGCAAGCAACTGTCTGAAAGGAATCTGGGAAAACCCATTTATGAAAAGGAAATGTTGGATATTATGCATGCCATTGAGATGTGGCGCCCTTATCTCTTGGGACAACCCTTCCAAATCAAGACTGACCATCAAAGCCTCAATTACTTTCTGGAACAACGCATTTCCTCCCAGGAGCAACAAAAATGGGTGACTAAGCTCTTTGCTTATGATTATGAGATCATTTACAAGAAGGGAGAAGACAATGTAGTGGCAGATGCACTGTCCTGAAAATATGAAGAAGAAGGATCCTTTTTTTCTCTTTCCTTAATTGTACCCGATTGGCTTTAAGTTGTGCGACTGGAATGGCTTCAAGACCCCAAAAGTTCACATCTGATCCAACAATTGTAGAGCAAGGCTCTGACTCCCCCAAGGTACTCTTGGATATAGGATGAGCTTCACTACAAAGGCCATTTGCATTTAAGTAAACAATCAAAGCTTAAATCCACAGTACTTTTTGAGCTTCATGCCACACCCACAATCAGGCACTCAAGGTTCACCAAAACATATGACCGAGTCAAACGTTCTTTTTTCTAGGATGGTATGAAACAAGACATCCATAATTTTGTAGCTGAATGTGAGGTGTGTCAATGCAACAAGGGAGAAACAGTCAAATCTCTAGGTACACTACAACTGCTTTCGATTCCGCTGGCTATTTGGAAGGATATCTCTATGGACTTTATTACCGGCTTACCCAAATTAGGGAATAAATCTGTCATAATGGTGGTTGTGGATTGCCTTTCCAAGTATTCTCATTTCTGTGCTCTATAACACACATTTACTACATCCATGGTGGCTCAACTTTTCATGTACCAGGTCTTCAAGCTTCATGGCATGCCACACTCTATTGTTTCTGATCGTGACCCAACTTTCACAAGCAATTTTTGGCAAGAACTATTTAAGCTCCATGGCACCCAATTGCATCTCAGCACAACTTATCATCACCAGACTGATGGTCAAACGGAAGTTGTCAACAAGAGTTTGGAAACATATCTGAGGTGTTTTACTTTTGAAAAACAACATCAGTGGGTTGGACAGAAGCCACCTTCATTTCTCTCCTACTTACCTGGTACCTTGAAGGTCCAGGCGGTTGACCAAACACTTACAGTTTGAGAGGATATTCTTCGTACCCTTAAAGAGAACTTGGTCATGGCACAAAATCACATGAAGCAACAAGCATATCAAGGTCACTCTGAACGTCAATTTGCAGAAGGGGATTAGGTGTTTCTGCGATTGCAACCATACAAAACTTCCCTCAAGGCCGAGCATTGTCAGTAGCTAGTGCCCAAATTTTATGGTCCTTATACAGTTTTCAAACATGTGGGACAAGTTGCATATTAGTTAGCTCTGCCCAGTCAGTCGAAGCTACGTCCAGTTTTCCATGTTTCATGCTTAAAGAAGGTGATTGGAACTCGGTGCCAAATTCAAACCAACCTTCCTGAGTTAGCTGAAGAAGGATCCATTTGGCTACAACCCGAAGTAGTTTTGGACCAGCGTGAGCATCGCCTGCATCAGTGAACCATCAAGGAAGTGCTAGTCCAGTGGAAAGATATGAATCCAATAGATGCCACTTGGGAACCAGTTACCATTCTGCAACAGTTTCCTCATCTCAAGCCTTGAGGACAAGGTTGTTTTTAAGGGGGTGGACATGTTAGGGTCCTAACCCGCACATAGGTAGATTAATATATTCAAATGTAATAAAGGTCAATATTAATAAGGCCTTTCAATAAAATAGAATAAGGTGGATGTAAGAAGACCTAATATAAGCTTCCTCTTCGAGAAGGATCTTCCTCTAGATGCTTCTCTTGATAGACATTTTGTATAAATAAGGGTCGAGGGTATGAAAACCCTAGCTTGGAGATTATTGTAACAGAGCTCTGCTTGATTGGAGGTTTCCCCTCTAAGAGGCCTGTGAACATTGCTTTCTGAATCAAAGTGCTATTTCTATTGCTGTTCTTATATTATTTTTGTGTTATTGTGGAGATTAT
This sequence comes from Picea sitchensis, assembly GCA_010110895.2. Taxonomy (NCBI): domain Eukaryota; kingdom Viridiplantae; phylum Streptophyta; class Pinopsida; order Pinales; family Pinaceae; genus Picea; species Picea sitchensis. The sequence continues at coordinate 146,466 of SNQJ01S0068177.1, read as the reverse complement.
GCTAGATATTTTACCGTTATTCTGCCATTTCTAGCATTTTATTTTTGTTCTGCATATTTTTTATATCTGGTATCTTGCATCAAGTGTGATCTTTACGTTCTTGCAAGTGTGATATCTACTAATTTTCCTACAAGTGTGATCTTTACTTTCCTGTAAGTGTGATCTTTACTTTCCTGTAAGTGTGATTTACTTTCCTACCAATGTGATCTTTACTTTCCTGCAAGTGTGATTTATTTTCCCTTCAAGTGTGATTTACTTTCCTGCAATAGTGATTTACTTTCTCTCAAGTGTGACATTTACGTTTCTGGAAAAGTGTGTTTCTATTCCTGCTAATTGTAGATTTGATATAGTTTAATTCGATGAATTGCTAAGGGATTTTGATATCCTGCTTTGTGACATTCATTTGAAATTACTAAAACTCATTGACAATTAAAACATTATACTTGCATATATGGTGCATGACAGTTTGTAAGTTCAATACAACCTCAGATTGATAATTAAATGCACAACACTTCAGTTCTCTACTAAATTAATTAGGAAGTAATTGAAAAATCTGTCATTTTTGGTGTCATATATGACGATCTGTCAAAAGAATAAATGTTGTTTTTCTATTGTTTGGATTATTATTACAGTAGGATGAGTGATATAATTTATTTTTAGCAATTTTTAGGATGATTTTCTAATATTTTCTATGGACAGAGTTAGATATCAACAAGGTATATTTGTTAGTTCATCCAAAAATCCCCATAACACTAATAGTGTAAGTCATTCTCAAGAAATAAAGGAACTTAGTCAGTCAAACTATTTGTCAATTACAACAATTTTTCTTTCCAAGAAGAGACATGACACCTCCATTCAAGAATATGAAACTGTATAGTGTTCTATGCACATAGAGGTTCCTCCTTCAGAATATTTCATCAATTAAAAATACCACTTCAGGGAGTTCATGTTTCCTAAAGCACCTTGAGAAGCAAAAGACAATCCTTGGAAGGAAATGTCACAGAAAATTGTCAATTAAGAGACCTCTGCCTTCAGATTTCCAATTAGAGGATCAAATGAAGAAACCAAAATGAAGAATATCCCCCATTCATTCTTGTCAAGTTTTCATGGTCTATATAAAGAATATCCTGACACCTTCCTATTAAAATTTAGTGTTCTTTGCAGAAATTATGATTACGTGTCTAATTCCCATAAATCAAAACTTTTCCCTTCCACACTCAAGAACATTGCACTATGCTGGTTCATGAGCCTTGGTAGGGACAAAATTCTCACATGGGACCGGATGATGTATAAATTCCTAGAAAAGTACCAAGATTATTGTAAAAGGATAAATAAAGGAGGGAGGAAGTCTTCAGGATGACACAACATGAAGATGATATTCTTGAGGATTACACTGAAAGATTCAACTATAATTTGCAGAGGGAAAGGAAATGAGGCTTTCTCTTGAGACACAAAATGTCTTATTCTAGAGAGGAATCTGAGATGATTGCATTGAACTTCTCAACCTGATGGGTGGAGGAGACACTACAAGGAAAAAACCTTTTAGCGGAGGTTATAGTGGAGTTTTCTAATGTTACAAAATTTGCAAAAATTATCAAAAAAACCTCTGCTACAACATTTGTTATCGATAGAGGATGTTTTTGCAGATAATATAATGGAAGTTGATTATAACTAAAAAAAATTGGGCGTCCAGAGGTGTTAGCGGATGTTTATAAATAAGTGCATTTGTATAACGCACAAGCATTGGTACTTACATACACATACAACACTGGTGTTGTACACTTAATTTCAAGCACTGGGCTCATAAGATGTGAAAGAATTGGGGAAGTAAAATATTTAAGCACTGGGATGTGTGTTGTATAAGCACTGGGGCATTTTTCATGTAAGCACTAGGGAATTACCATCAAAATGCACCGGTATAGCTAGAATAATTAAGCATCGATGCTTTCTGCATAGAACATGTTATCACCGTTTAAATTTTTGGTGTAAAATCAATATTTCAGGGATTAGCGAGGTGCTAAACTGGTTTGGAAGTCAGATAAATTTGGAGGAGGGTCAGAAAATGGAAAAAGAGATTAAATTTGGAGGAGGTGTTAAGAAAATTGGGCTCGAAAGAACATAGATCACCATCCACTGAGATCAATGGTTGGGAGATATTTCAGATTTCGAAATAGAGTGGAGGTTAAAGTATCTAAGAAGTCCCAAAATTTCAACCGTGGTTTCCCTGCAAAGGTACGTGGCATCTTCAGGTGCATTTCGGGGAGAAAAGTGGGTAGACTCAGAACCACCCCATCACACCCCTGAAATCACGTGTTAAATGTAAATTAATTGGGTCTAATCCGAAGGCTACACGTGACAATGAAACTTGATGGTGGGTCAAATCACCTCGAGGACCCTGCATGTGTACTATTTGTTCATGCAGTGCAAAATAAGCACCACCAAATAACTGATTTGATACTCATCCTTTCAAATTTATAGCCTAACGTGAGAGGTCGTTATTCCCGTAAAGATTTTTCATTAGTAGCTAATGAGTATAATCGATTGCAACTATTACTCAAAACCCGAGTGATATTACTCTATCTTGGGAAATTAATGGCTTATTCCAGAATGGGATATTCGTAAATCGAATTGCTCATCCAACTCATGTGCAGATTGAGGGAAATAGGCCCATGTTTCTTGACAAAACAAAGGGAGTCTAGGAGAAAGATTCAACGGTTTTCAAAAAATTAGGGAGTTCAAAGAATATGACAGAATTATCAAACAAAAAGAGAGAAAGGCATGTTGCACAACTCCTAACAAAAAAATCTCATGCAAAATATGTTGATGAGCCAGGATCAGGCGAAGAGATCAGGTTGAATCTATTATGAAGGATTTTATTATTAATGGATATGCAGATGGATACAACACACAAGTTGGTGTAAGAAAAAAGAAAAAACAACGAAAGGAGGAGGCTAAAGCTGAAACAATCAAAAGCATTGAAGAAAATCAGCCTAGCTGGCTTGACACGTTAAAGGAAGAGATTGAAAAGATAAAATAAAACTACATGCAAGCTAAATCGAGTATATTTCAGGGGATCTTGTGATACTATAGACTTGTGGAATTTAGTAGAAATATCCCAGGTATTTCGGTTTCTGTCTGTAACTGCTCCCTAGAAAGTAGCAGTTCAGTTTTGATGAGTTACTCCCTCTGTAATTGATGTCTATTTTTGGAATCTTGGAAAGAATGACCCATTTTTTGGCCCCATATGTAATTTATCTATATATACTGTTAAAAATATAAAAGAATGGTTCGACTGGTCGGAGAGGGGCCTGCCTTTGTAGTAGGGAAACATTGTGTTTTCTTATGAATTTTAATACAAGCAGAGAAGGTTTTCTTGGATAGCCGAGATTCATCATGGTGTTTATGTTCAGTATGTTTTCTTGTATTTCATATTCATTGATGTGTTTTGCTTCTAGTAATAATCTTTAAGTAAAATAATAAATTCATCTTGCTAGTGCTCCTTCTCACATTGATTATACTTGTTATGTGTTTATTGGTTTCTGGTTCATAATTCACCCTTGATTGGTGTCCTGTTTTCGGTAACCATCCTTTAGGTTCCTTCCTATAAAGCTATACCAAGAGATTCATCCTCTGTTAGATGCCTCTTTTCATAGTGGTCTTTCCTTTCTTTCCAAATTCCATCTCATATATCTTATTTGGATGAACATAGTGACTATTTTTCTTATGTTCCCTCAAGAATACATAGCCTGAAAATTTTCATATGATTTTAGGAGTTGACCCCATTGCCCAATGGCCCTATTCTCTTGTTTGTCCTACCAAACCTTTTAAAAAAACATGTCTTATCGTAGAGTTTGACCTCTGTGTGTCCATTTCTAGATCTTTTTGAGTATTTACACTCTCTACATGTTCGAGAGAGCCCTCTCTGGCTGAAAGGTCAAAATCCAAGCTAAAGTTGGTTGAAACAGTTACCTCTGTGATTTGTTTATCATCCGAAAATATTTACAGAGTGATAACATTCTAGCATCATTGCTGGGGAGCCAAGGTGAAATATTCACTAGGAGGAACACCAAAGTTCAGATCTGAGTACCGATGGTGAAAAGTATTCAGACACATAAAGGTTGTACATCATTCACCTAGTGACTCCATTTTCAAGAATCTAGAATTCAAAATTTTCATGGCAACTCCACTATCCAAAGACTTAGTAGCCTAAATATTTTAATGGGTAATCCACTCAAGATTCAAATGCGATTCAAAGACTCCACTGGAAGATGATATCCCTTAACAAAGGTATGACAGGACATCATAGGAGAAAACAAGTACCTAAAGTTGAGTTGTTTCCAGGACATAATATTTTTTGTTATTAATTAGCATTTGTTCTTTCCTGAACATGCTAAATAATTTTTTCGTTACCTCCTACATTCAAATGATGATCATGATAATCTTGCAATAATATATCCTCCTCTTAAAGTTGTACATACATATCCTCACCGTATCATTGATTTTGATCAAAATATTCCATCTGAGCCATGTGATGACCATATCCAAGTTGATGAGCCTCATGAAACCAAGGCTGATGTCTCACCTCTTGTACTTGATCCAACACCCTCCAAGATTCAACATAGATATAGTCCTTTAAAATTACCTAACATCCTTCATGATTTTCCTCCAAAGCACTATAAGTACTTATCTATGTTTGATGGAGAACCTAATGCTATCATAGCTGAAAAACACATCCAAGATTTTGAACATTTTGTAGATTTGTTTGAGATTGATCATGATGATGTTTGTATGAGGGCCTTGTCTCAATCCTTAAAAGGGGATACCAAATATTGGTTTAAACATTTGCAGCCAGAGATAATTATCTCATGGGAGGACTTGAAGAATGTTTTTTTGAAGTTTTGGGGAAAGAATAATTCTTTGGATCTACAACTTACATAGTTTTATGCCTTAAAAAGGCAGAGAAATGAAACTATTTCTACATTCAGTAGAAGTTTTTCCAGTATTTATTACAATTTTCCCAAATAAATTCAACCCACTGAAGCTGCTGCCATGCTCCATTATGCAACAACTCTTCATCTAGATTTATCTTTCCTCCCGATGGAAAGAAGACCTAAGTCATTACAACAAATGTTTAATGATGATCAAGAGATTCAACACAATATCCAAACATGTAAATAGATTTGAAATGAGGAGTTGGATGCTAAAGAACATGACAATGAATATGAACATAAAACAATTGATTTAAATCTTGAGTAGAGAGTTAATAATATCATATGCCCTCTTGAAGTTTTAAATGATAATAATTTTTCAAAAGAATATATTCCTCTTATTGGAAGGGAAAGCGTTAATTTAGCTTCAGATTCATCCCATGATAAGCATGGGGCTGATTTTTTTATGTATTCATTTGTAGACATTCAAGAAGATGAATTTTCAAATCAACTTGTTGAAGAGCAGGTTGATGCTCCAAGCTTTTCCTTGTTAGAGAATATTGCATATGTTTTTGATTTGCCTATATATGATGAATATGATGATGAAAATGATGTTGATCTCCTTGAACAACCAACTACATGTTCTCTATAAGAAAATGTTCCTTTTCAACAATATAATGAGAGCAATCAGCCTACATATCACAGTTACAAAGAAGAAAGTATTGAATCGGCTGAATGAAATTCTTTACCTTTATTATTTTCTTCATTTAAATTGTTGAAAGAAAATTATAAGATCATCGCTGAAGAAAAGGAATGTGTGCTGATGCCAAATCACATTGATTCACTGGAACAAATTAACAAAAAATTGCAACAATCTTCTGATATGTTTGATGACCTTGTTACTTTTCATATAGAAGGTATTGTTAGTTCAAAATTGCAGCCATTGGTCGAAGATGAATCTGAAAATGATTGTGTTCAACAATCCAAAGAAATTGAAAAATATGCATATGACAACATTGAAAAAATGAAGAAAGTTTTGAATCGGGTGAAAGAACCTTGCCATTGTGTTTTGCTTCTTTCAAATTTCTAAAGCAAAATGTTTATAATGTTTCAAATCAGAAATCCCGCAGGCATGGTGTTGAATATGAAGAAAGCAGTGGAGTTGCAAATGAAAACTATCTTCCATTATGTTTTTCTTCTTTTGAATTGTTGAAAGTAAATCATGAGATAACAGAGGAAGATGGTAAAGAAATTGTTGTTAAAAGTCATTTTCCTTCTCCTAAACTTGATGAAGATATTCAACAAAATTTCCAGCAAAACAAAGTGCTTCAAATTTGTTTGTCTTCCCCTATGAATGATGTGTTTGTTCAAATTCTAAGTGGTTTAGACAGGGATGAGGGTTCTGGAACTGCATCTATGGAGACTTCAAGCAGTGACTCAACAAAGGAAATAGAGTTTCAAGAAAGCAATGAAACAATGTATGCCACTATTCAATCAGAAATACAAAAAGATAATAAAGAGGCAGTGGTTTTATTTGATTCCTTTGAAGATCATGGTTTTGAAAATGCATCTATGGGAACTCCAGATGGTGAAATGATTCATGCTGTTAGCTTTTCACAATTACAACAAGATTATCAGCAGGTAATTATTTCCCTCCATTCATTTGAAAGTCAAAATAAGAGTCCTTGAGCAAATTTCCTGAAGGTTAATAAAACCAAATCAGAATTGTTTGATGAACAAGAGGATGGCCTTGATCCACATAATATAGTTGTCATATTTGAAGATGTTCAAGGATGTATGAGTTTTTTTGTAGACAATCCTATCGATGCCATTTCATTTGAAAATGTTCTCAGAACTGAAGAAGTAGAGAAAGAACAACAAACACTTATGAAGGAGGCTTGTATTTCTATTTTTATTCATCAAGAAGAAATGTTTTATGATGTGTTTCATGACCCTGTGGAATGTTGTATGGAGTGTTTCAACAATTAGAATTTGCATCTTATGATGAGTTGTAAACTTAGAAATAAATACGATGGTCAGTCAAAGTCAGTGTTAAATATGGATTGCTTTCCAGTAGGGGGCTCATTTCAGTCAACACTATCTTATCATTCAAAATATTTTTATTTCCAGTAGTCTCAACAGAATTTTCATCCTCTTGGTGGTAATCAACAGGTTAAATCACATTAAAAAAAGAATGCAGTGGAAGGGGTGAAACATGATTGTTGGTTTGTACATGTGTTAGAGGACCCATTTGCAGTTTTGTTGGAGGCAGCAAACAATCCCAATGTTTTTAATTTTTTGAGATTTGAATTTATGGTAAATTCTTGAATGAATTATCAGTTAATAGGCTTTGGAGCAAGCATATGCAAAGAAAAGAAATAGTGGATAAAATTCTTGCATGGTTGCATTTCCATTATGATTTCACTTGATTGGAAGTTCATTTTAACAATTAGGGTAGGTAGGTGTGAATAGGATTGTTGATCAAGCATTTTTCCGTTTATATTCTCAGTAGTGTTTGCAATCACATTTTAGCAGTGTATTCAGTGTTCAATCTCCAGTTGAGAGCAATGTGAAAACTTTGGTTTTTGGAGGACATTGGTGATAGGTTGGAGCAGGATACACACATGTTTTGGGAGAATCCCAATGGATCAAGCACAGGGTCTACAAGTTCTTTTCTACCTCACTAGGAGGATATCATCCCCAGTTGGAGCCCATGTTATAACCATTTAAATATTTGGTGTAAAATCGATATTTCAGGGTTTAGCGAGGTGCTAAATCGGTTTGGTAGTCAGATAAATCTAGAGGAAGGTCAGAAAATGGCAAAAGAGATTAAATTTGGAGGAGGTGTTAAGTGATTTGGGATCGAAAGGAAATAGATCGCCATCCACTGAGATCAATGGTTGGGACAAATTTCAGAGTTTGAAACAATGCAGACATTAAAATATCTAAGCAGTCGCGAAATTTCAATCATGGTTTCCCCCGAAAGGTATGTGTCATATTCAGGTGCATTTCGGGGAGAAAAATGGGTAGAATCAAAAACACCCCATCACACCCCCAAAATCATGTGTTAAATGCAAATTAATTGGGTTTAATCCGAAGGCTACACGTGACAATGAAACTTGACGGTGGGTCAAATCACCCCGAGAACCCTGCTTGTGTACTATTTGTTCACGTAGTGCCAAATAAGCACTGCTAAATAACCGATTTGATACTCATCACTTCAAATTGATAGCCGAACATGAGAGCTCATTATCCCTGTAAGGATTTTTTGTCATTAGCCAATTATTATAACTGATTGCGACTATTACTCACAACCCAGGTGATATTACTCTATTTTGGGAAATTAACGACTTATTCCAGAACGAGATATCTGCAAATTGAATTGCTCATCCAACTCATGTGCAATTTGAGTGAAATAGGCCCATGTTTCCTGAAAAACCAAAGGGATCCAGGGAGAAAGATTCAATGGTTTTTAGAAAATCAGGGATTTCAAAGAATATGATAGAATTATCAAATAAAAAGGGAGAAAGGCATGCTACACAAATCCTAACAACAAAATCTCATGGAAAATCTGTTGATGGTCCAGGATCACGCAAAGAGATCAGGTTGAATCCTATTATGAAGGATTTGATTATTAATGGATATGAAGATGGATACAACACACAAGTTGGTGTAAGAAAAAAGAAAAAACAATGAAAGGAGGAGGCTAAAGCTGAAACAGTTACAAGCATTGAAGAAAATCAGCCTAGTTCGCTTGACACGTTAAAGGAAGAGATTGAAAAGCTAAAATAAAACTATATGACAAGCTAAATCGAGTATATTTCAGGAGATCTTGTGATACTGTAGACAGGTGGAATTTAGTATAAAGATCCCAGGTATTTTGGTTTCTATCTGTAACTACTCCCTAGAAAGTAGGAGTTCGGTTTTGATGAGTTACTCCCTCTGTAACCGATGTCTATTTTTGGAATCTTGGAAAGAATGACCCATTTTTTGGCCTCATATGTAATTTATCTAGATATATTGTTAAAAAGATAAAATAATGGTTTGACTGGCCAAAGAGAGTCCTACCTTTGTAGCAGGGAAACTTTGTGATTTCTTATGAATTTTAATACAAGCAGAAAATGTTTTCTTAGATAACTGAGATTCATCATGGTGTTTATGTTCAATATGTTTTCTTGTATTTCATATTCATGGATGTGTTTTGCTGCTAGTAATAATCTTTAAGTAAAATAAGGAATTCATCTTGCTGGTGCTCCTTCTCACATTATTTATACTTGTTATGTTTTTATTGGTTTCTGGTTCAGAATTCACCCTTGATTGGTGCTATGTTTTCGGTAGCCAACCTTTAGGTTCCTTCTTCTAAATCTATACCAAGAGATTCATCCTCTGTTAGATGCCTCTTGTCATAGTGGAATTTCCTTTATTTCCAGCAGCCATCTCATATAACTTATTTGGTTGGACACTATTTTGCCTTTGTTCCCTCAGGAATACATAGCTTGAAAATTTTCATATGATTTCAGGAGTTGACCCCATTGCCCAATGGCCATGTTCTCTTGTTTGTCCTACCAACCCTTTTAAAAAAAATTGTCTTATCATAGAATCTGACCTATGTGTGTCCATTTCCAAATCGTTTTGAGTATTTTTAGTCTCTACATTTTTGATAGAGCCCTCTCTAGCTGGAAGGGTTAGAATCCAACCTAAATTTGGTTGAAATAGTTACCTTTGTCATTTGTTTATCAACCAAATAAATTTATAGAGTGCTAACAGAACACATCAGTGCATTATTAATAAGAATGGACTGGTGTTGTATCAAATAATATGCACTAATGTTGTATCAAATAATATGCACTGATTTGTTACATGGAAAAACACCTGGTGCATTAAATCCAAAAAGAACCAGTGCTTTTCAGTAACAAACAAGACCTAGTTCTTATGAATAAAACAATAGCATTGATGTGTATCAAAACACATATGCATCGGTGCTTCATATAAGATTAACACACCGATGACCAAATTTTTAATATAATTTTGTGGTATTAAATTAATATTGAATCTAGTGCTAATTGATTACATAAAAGCACTGATGTGAATTTCATATGAAACACACTGGTGAGTTTTAATATTAAACACGTTGATGAGATTAATGATTAAAATATATCGAGAAACATCGACATGTGATAGTGCAATTATTGATATTTTTTAATTCCATTATTTATCAAAAAAATTACATGTATCTTATATTTTGATTAGTGAATTTGGATATGATGTTTGGATTAATTTGTTATATCATTAGATTTTGCATCTCTTCATTATAATATTTAGTCATCCATATATTTAATCAACGATGTAACATTTCACAATGACATTGGACAATGCAATAGAATAAGTTAAAACATATTTTATTGTATGAATAAGAGGGTCTTTGTCATGAAAAATGGGACACTTATTGGTAATCCCTTGTCTTTCAATTGGGACACTATGTCCATTACATTAAACAAAAATGTATGATTTTCACAGACAATTATTTCAAAATAATACAATTGCAACTTGCATTGATATCCAAATATATTGGTCATCATTCTTTTCTAGAATTATTGTTAGTGCTCGAGCTACTTCCATTCCTTGGGTTATTTTGCTGAATGTTTGGTTGATTGTCTTGATTGTTTTGTTCTTCTTGAAGTTCCATCTACAAACATAAACATAAATTGTAACGAGTCTATCTACATTGGTGAGAATGATGAAAATTGAAATAAATAATATACATGAACGTAAATTGAAAAGAAACATACCTCCAAAGAAAGAAGTGACTCATGAATCATACACATATGTTCAAAAAAAAATATCATTCCTTGTTTCAACAATTCTTTAGTTGGCTCAGTTCCATACTTTGTTTTCTTCAAGTTTTATACCCGATAATAAATCATAGATTTAATACAAAGTATTATTTTTGTTTAATTAATTATAAAATGTGGGAAGTAAAACAACATAGATTATACTTACAAATTCAACAATTTATTTTTGATATGACAACATATACTCACAACCCTTAATTAACCCAATGTCAAGCAATTTTTTTGATGGTTCTTCTTTGTATGTTATCACCTGTTTGAATACATTCAATGATGGTTGTTGTAAAACAACTTAAAATATACAAAAAAAACCTTAAGTTGTCATAAGGAAATAAGAATTACTCACAAACTTTGCTATCAACCATTTTTCTTCCTTGTCGTCCAGTTTTATGTGTGGAATGAGTTCCATTTTCTTTTCTTTTCTTTAAGAGAATATTTGAAAAGTGATATTTAATGTATAATTAATTATTTATACCTAATAGAAAAATTCAATGATTACATACATTTGAAGCACGTTGTTGTTGAGATAGCTCCTCCTGTGATGCAAATATGTCAAATTCTTTAAATCTCCTTATACACTTTTTTGGACATTTCTACTAGCATATTTCAAACATTAGCTCGTTGGTCCTCTGGGATTTCCATAATTTTCCTGAAAAAATAACATGACAATAAAGTAATTTTATATTGATATATGAAAACTAAATATCACAAAATTGGTATATTAATAAATGACTACTTTATAATATATATATATATATATATATACATTCCTAAAAAGTGTTTTTAGGAATATTACTTTTTGAATGATTTTTTTGTTGTTGTTGTATGTTTCTACTATTGCAAGTTTGACAAGTCTCATTGGCCATTTCTCTGGAAATGCTTCCTATAGTTTAAATATAACCTGGTTCTTGGAATCATTAGATTTATTTCTATATTGTAAGTGGAAAGTACATCTATACGTTCATTCCATTATATCCCTCATAGTTCTGTAAAATCCCCCCCCCTTTGATTAATCTCCAACACCACTCCATATGAGCTAAGGGCCAATTCATCATCATTTACATCTTCTATATATTAACTATTTTTTTTTTGGTTACGAGGAAAATCTCTCTATGGCTAGGGTAAACCACAACAGACATATATGACTGCAAAAATCAACTCTATCCCAAAAGTATGCTATATAAACCAATGTGCAAGTGAGATAATAAAGGGACCTACCTCGTCCAGATGTTTGATGATGTCCACCGTTGAGCACTTTGACCCAAAGCTGTATACCTGTAACAAGTTCTCAACAAACAAGAAAAGAAAGCATATAGTGATAATATAAAAGGTTAGCACATTAGATAGCATAATCCATTAATATACAAAACAAACATGCCCATGGATAATAACTCATATATTTGAAAGATATCAATTGGACGGGAAGATAGTATTTCTATTAATAAATGATTAACAGAAGTGAAAATATTACAGACTTTAATGTTGGCATGGTTCAGAATCGAGAAACCAAGTTCCTTCCAGCTGGGCCTCCACCACTTCAATCCTCCACCAAAGGAAAGCTCATAGAAATGAGACAATGAGGTTCTCCATCAATAAGGGAAGAGATTGGGGGCTGAACACTGTGTTCAGACTTAAAGTACAAAGTGATGCAAACTCAATATGAAGTAATAATTTCTCCAGAGTAAATTTTCTCTCAAAGTTGAATTCTTTCTCCTTTTCCATAGCTCGGAATTGGCCCATTTATATCCTTCAAAATGGAACTGAAGGGTCGAGTTGGAACGTTTCTAGTATATGGAAGGCCAAGGATCAGAGATCTCCTATCATGACATGGAAACCCAACATTTAATTTTTATTTTCTGGCACAAATCCCGATGTACACAGGTTGTAGTGGAGCAACCTGCATATACGCATGTTGTATAGTGTGCAAGATGCATACAAGTGGAAAAATATTAACTTTTGTCTCTGGATTTTATCAACAGGGAAGATAAGTATACATAGGGAAATGGAATAAGACCCTCTATTCAAGATTTCATAGGGTGAGGCAAATATTGCTATAACAGATGCCCCCTAATGTGTGAGGTTAGAGGAGTATCTGCGATGGCCGAAATACATTATAAATAACCTAGAAGTGGAGTGGTAGTGGACCAGCTAGATGAACTCGTTGTTCATTACATTCTGTATTGAATTTGCATACATGGATGCCAATAAAATTACAGTGTAGATCCATGTGAAAAATATACCAAACAAGTGTTTGTGGCCATGAATAGGCAAATAAAAATGTGGTTACATGCCATAAGCTGTCATAGTCACGAACAAGGCCTAGTAAAACTAGTCTCAAAACCAATATGAAGATATATGTATATCATGGAGTACAATCTAATCTCCCATGATCACTGAAGTCATATAGGTACTGGTCCAATGAAAAGGAAGAAACAACTCAGGAAAGCTGCAACCACATAGTGATGTCTTCAAGTCTTCTACACAATCTGCCTAGGGTGAAAGTCTACATCATGTGAATAAAGGAGTTGAGGTCGAACACAATGAGACATCATTTTATTAATGATCATTGAGGTATACTGTCAACAAACATGAGACAACCTACCGATAATGAAAGTAGGTATCAAGGCACCGAGTACATTCTTACAAGTGTGAATAAAGGAGCTAGTGTCGAACACATGAAGAATCCATCAATCAGGAGACATTGATGTATTCCCAACTGTCGATGGTGAGAGAGCCTGCCACTGATGACTACAATCCTCAAGGTACTCATAAGAATATAGGTCCTGTTTCCAGAATAAATGAGCTGAAGTTGATGGAAAGAGACCCGCTAGAAGGAGAGCATTACATAATCTCTCATTAGTCAGCGCGAGGTACAAAGCAGGAGCTTCATGATTTGGTGGAAATCAGATGAAGAACATGTTCATGAACCAACAACCCTGTGCGTCTTTCAAGTGTGCCAAGTGCAAGCGGTACATGAAAAAGACCCTCTGAATAGCAACCAATGATGAAAATTGCTGACAAAGGAAAGGAAACTACCAATAAGGCTAATGGCATCCAAGACATTGCATGAATCCCAATGTGTCAATAGATGTCTTACTGTTGAACACAAGCGAAACCACCTAGTCAATGACCAATGATGAAATGTTGACTGTTGGGTTTAAGGTTACCTACCAATGATGAAAGTAGGGCCAGGGTGCATGATAGGACTGTTAAGAACCAAACTTCAATATAGCATAGAAAAACCTCAGGAAAAGTACTCAACGCCTTGAAAAAGAGATAATATCAGATAATAAGCCTCTTCGAGGGGGAAACCTCCTTTTACCCCACTTAAATGTTCAAGTAAAAGATGATTCAAAATGAAAATGTCTCCCTAGTATATATAGGAGACTAGGAGGTATAATTACAAATAATGGCCTAAAGCCGACATAATTAAAATAGCATTACTAATCTAAATTACAACTAATGGCCTAGAGCCGACATAAATAAAATAGAATTACTAATCTAATATGCCCCAATTAAGGGGTAATGAGCCAATATTAGGGCTTAACATGCCCCTCCCCTTGAGACAAGTG